>OX424455.1:10001565-10266831 GCA_949152495.1 Lasius fuliginosus | reverse complement strand
ATTTAGTACCTACTATAAAAGCATGCAATATTCTAATTACTCGTATTCTTATAAATAAATAGAATCAATAATCTTTATATAAAAATGTTGAAATCACAATATTTTAAATTACGAAACATCTCATCTGTTATACATTTATTTATGTTTAGTATTATAATTTATATCATAGCAATTTGCAGATAATAATAAATTGAATACTAATTTAAGAGTTTTAAGACTATTAACAAATTAATTAATAATAAGTTGAATAATTTATAGATTATGTATGAGATTTTTATCGTTTGTAGACTACATTAAATTAAATGTTGAATTTAAATTTGAAATATGAAATTTATATTTGTTTATTGTGTAAGAAAAATAAGAACTATATTATTATTATTTCTTCCACATTTTTACATTTCGAAAAAAATAAGATTGTGTAATTATAATATTGAAAAATAATTGTGTAATAAATAAATCATTACGTTTTTGCAATAATTTATTTTTACTTTATTGATTTATTAAAATTACACAAATTATTTGTCATTTATTAACATTACACAACCTCACAAATTTCGAAATTTATAATTTTCGGAAAGCAAACGTGTGCGCATATATACATTTCTCCAATGATGTTAACTTCGTTAATCGATTAACTATCATTATTTATCTCCAAATTTAATTTAATTATATTCTTTTTACAAATCCTACATTTCTAAATGCTGTGCATATTATTAAATATATAGTACCATAAAAGCATACAATATTTTAATTATTCTGTTAATTAAATAAAATCAACAATCATTATATAAAAATGTCGAAATCACAATCATTTTTAAATTACAAGGTTTCTTATCTATTTCACATTTATTTATGTGAATTATTACAATTTATATTATAGCAATCTGCTGATAATAATTAGTTGAGTACTAATTTGAAAATTTTATGATTGTTATGTCTAGAAAATTTTTATTAAAATTTGAATAATTTATTGATTACATATAAGATTTTTGTCTTTGTAGATATATTAAATTCATGTTAAATCTCTAAATTTGTAAAATAAAACTGTATTTGTTTATTGTGTTCTAAAAGTGATTACTATTTTTTTATTATTGCTTGTCCTAATTCTTACATTTCGAAAAAAAAAAAATTGTGTGATTACAATATTAAAGATAACTGTGTAATAAATTTGAAAAATAAATCACTACATTTTGGCAGCAATTTATTTTTATTTCTTTTTTTATATATAATAAAATTACACAAAATATTTTTCGTTTAATTAAATCACACAATCTTGTTGATCTCAAAATTATAAATTTTGAAAAATAAATTAATTTACATTAATTAAGCTAATTAAGTTATTAATTAAACGAATTGATTATAATAATTATGTAATCATTATTAGTTTTTTAAATTAAAATAGATAATTTTTTAAATTATTAGTAAATTTGGTATTTAATTTTTATTAGAATAACAAACAGCCTAAGAAATATATTTAGAAATAAAATATTAAATAATTTCTAATAGTTTAAATCGATTATGAGTTATCATTTTGTTACTACCAGCTAATTGTTATGATATACGTTAATATTTACACAAAGACACATAAGAGAAAAAAATATTTGAGCAGTATACATCAATATCACGCCGTGATACTGAGAAATAATAACAAAGGACATTTGTATAAGTATAATTTGTAAGTATACAATTTGTAAGTATTTAATTACAGTTACAAACTTGCAAGTTCAAATTATGCGTTAATATTGGTCAACTTTGTTGGCTTATAACACAAATTTGATTACTGCTAACAAAATTATTGTAACTATGTATTAACATTATCACTGCAACATTTTTATAAAAAGGTCTTTGATTACAATTAATTTTGGAAGGAAATTGTTAATGTATTATTTCGAATATTTTGGATTCTAGAAAGAAAGGCACGCACGCATATAATCAATTTCTCGCTGTAAATTTCTTAATTTATTAACGATCATCATTTATTTAAAAAATTTTTAAAAGATAAAATAATTTTACTAGTAAATAAATAATATTATTTTAAATATAATCATATATAGAATAAAACATATAATGCATTTGTGTGTGTGGAAATACATATATATAAATGGTCTTAATTTAAACGTTAAATTCTAGTTTCAATTATTTATCAATTTCACGTATGTATATGTATATATGTATATATGTATATATATATATATATATATATATATATATAACGTTCTCATATACATAATTAATATTTTTATTAAATCTATAATAGCATAAAATGAAACAATTAAAATAGTTGCGTTATTCAATTTACTTTCTTTAAATTTATAGCTGTTAATAGCTTTTTAGAAACTGATTGTTAGTTAAAATTAATTATATGTTTGCAGTGGTTTCTCTCTTCACGCGCGTGATAACATTACACAATTATTAAAATATATCCTATCTTAAAAATTAATCGTGTATAGCAGCGTATGCATTGTCAAGACGACTTGAAATGGGGAATCGGGCTTAATAACGTACTTACGAGACCTTAAAAATATAAACACTCAATATCACAGTTAAGTGAATCTTACAATGTGTACGAAACATTAATATTAACATTCCATATGTTCGTTCTCTGGCGGCTGCAAAATTAAAGATATTATTAATATAATAATAACTAGTATATCTAGGTAATTGATAAAGATAGAAAAAGCAATAAGTTTAAAAATATATTGTACATATTATAAGAATAAAAGGAGTCATATGATCATGGGTCCAGAAATACTTTCCTTCACATTTTAAATACTCTTTATTAACGACAAACTTTAACAAGAACACTTTGTTGTAGGAAAATTAATTTCTTAGGAGAGTCAATTTCTTTTTGCTAATCTATTTAAATCTATCGATTTAAAACCATTAGATTTTAATTTATATGGATATCTTACACAATTTCTGCAAATGCTCCTATTAACTAGTGAAAAGATACTTCAAAATCATATTATTGCTTCGTACCGTAAAGTTCGAAATATTTCGAAATGTTTAAATTTTTAAACTTTATCGACAGTCCGTGCGACATTGATGCGAGATATGAATAATTCCAAAAGAAATAATTATTTGCAGCACCTTTTTTAAACAAAGTGTTGCCAAAAACTCTAAACAAACATATTTATAACTCAAAAAGGAAGCATTCTTAGATTCATGTTTATAGGAATTTTTTTTTATTTTTACGATAGAATATGCTTCTAAAGTTTGACCATTTATTTCTGAAACATTGTGTGTGTTTATAGCGGACTCGTTTGTATGCTTATATATTATGCTTATTTTTAGTATCTCAACAAGTGTATTTACATATATCGAGTTGAAACAGACTCTGTATATAATTTATTGTCCATATTTACTTACTCCTGGCAATGCATGCTCATGCAAATCAACTATGTCTCGATAACGGACTTGTTGATAAGGAACAGCTGGCTCGATACGAGGCGCGCGAAAGTGGTTTAATTGTAACGGATTGTTACGGATAATATTAAATAAGTTCATCAACCAGTATATATTACGGAAATTAGTAAATAAATTCCGCATAAATCTTCTGATGACCTCAATGCAATTTGTACTGTAACAATAAAAAAATCGTAAAAAAATGTAAAAAAATCTTCAATAATATAAGAATATTTATAACAAACTAAAAACATTTTATATTGCAGTTATTAATTATTAATTTATATATATATAAATTAATTAATTATAAAAGTATAGTCAATAATATTGAATATCGGCTTACTTGCATAAACAGTAAAGAATCAATGCAATAAGTAATGCTGCCGTTAATAATGCCACGTGAGTAATTGTTATCGTTGGTCGCTCTCTTTGTCTGTATAAGTTCTCGTGAGTATAAGTATAATTCAATGATTCCACATATTTTTTACATAATTCTTCTATAGAATATGTCGCTTTGTTGTGAATGTCACTTCTTGTATCAAGTTTATTATGTGTTTCACTAATTGGTAGTAGTATTATAAAAACTAAAAAATAATTCTTATTAATAATCCATACACTCAGATAATATATATTTTATACATCCTTTAACTTTAACATGTCATTATATAATTTTTTCTTTATATTTACTTGTTGATAAATATTAAAAGGAAAACAGAAATTAATAAATCACGCAAATAATTATTAATTTCTATCCTCTAAAATTCAAATTAAAAATATTAATTTTAACTAAATAAATTTTATATGTAGCAAATTATTATGTGAATTATCGTCTTACCTAATATGCATGGGACAAAACTAGTAATAGATACGAACGAAAATAACGAACATAAAACTCGCTTTAAGAGTCGCATTAAACTAGTGAACTGCATCATGGACTTGGTTAGCAATTTCCTATCTAAACTTCAGTAAGATTCGAGATTGTTTCCTTATCCAACCTTTTCTATGTACTATCAATATTGATGCTGTATTAATCGCCTGCGAAAAAAAGACATTTTTTTTTATATTTATATCGAAATCTTATTATACTTGCCCGATTACACAGATTTTAAGCAAAACAGAAAAGCTAGACTTGTAAACGGTCAATTGTCGGATTGAAAAAGACATTTATGGTAGCAAAAGAAAATTAATAAGAATAATAAAATATATAATAATGATAAAAAGATGTTGTGATTAGAAACATTAAAGAACAAAGGAAAATACAATTTGTTTTAATTACTAATAGAAATTGTTTTAATTAAAAATTAATTAATAAAGTATACCACAACAGGTCTGCAATAAATTTGCTATCACACACAGAGCGTAGATAGTTGTTATTAAAACAATAATGCATGTATTTCTAAGTATTAAAATATTTGAAAATTAATAGTAACATGCGCTCTCTTCTAAGATGTGTGTGAAATTGCGGGAAGGACAAGATATTTATATTTATTATCCAGGCTTTTTATAAGGTCGTACCAACTAGAAGGTAATACCAAAGGCTTTCAATATTTCTTTATTTGCTTTCGATAAAACCGATATTATTTCCTTGAATTTTTGGTCAATAAATTGATAATTAATAAGTAAGACAAACGCACACAGTAATATTACAAACAGTCATTAAATAGTAATTTGAAAAATTTAATTAATATGACATAAAAAAGACGGTAATTGTATCTTGTAAAAAAAAATCGATTCTATTTCCAATCATGATATATGTGTTCGACAATTTTTTAAGATATAATCAAAATAATATATATGTATATGTATATATATATATATATATATATATATGTATGTATGTATGTATATATATATATATGTATGTATATATATATATATATATATATATATATAACATGAAATTGTAATAACAATATCGCGCACTCGAATTAATATGTGATTTAAATGAAGAATGTTGTTATCGACGAGTCTTCAGAACCTCAGGCATTAATTTTACGATAGAAAATATCGCTACAAATTTGTACTGATGGTTTTATTGTACCAAAACTTAGAATAAATATTATAATTATGAAGAACGAGACATTAAAGAAAAACTCGGCACGTGACGCGATATATTAAAATGCTAATAATTGATTTTATAATATTAATTTTTGATTTTACCAGATTGTGAGATCGAAGTCGTTGTTCTTTTGGTCACTATAGATACACAATACATACACGAAGGACGATACACGTATGACTTCTGAAAAATTTATACGAGATACCTGTAGAGTGTTGATTGATCCATTCGCCTGAGGCTTATTGGCTGTCAAAGTCGTACGAAATTGTTTATATTTAAATGCTTAAGAATCAGCACATATCTTTTGTATCTTTTTCGGTAGGAATTTCGGCATTATATTGGAATCTTTTATCTTTTCGCCACTTGTAGATTTCTTTCTAATAAATAGTTTTGGTTGCAATTTAAATTGACGAGCATTATAAATTGACACTCATATAAAGAACAAAACCACATAAGATTTTTATTTTCGAAGAAAGCAAGGAAATTATTCAACAAAGATCATTTCTGTTTACACTTTTTTCAATTTTAAATCTCAAGCTAGCATCAGTTTTGCTAAAGATCATTAAAAGTGAAATTAATAAAATAAGAAATTGATAGATTCATGCAGTTAAAAAATTTTTGTAATGACACGTATAATATTAATGCCTATCAACACTATTTAGAACTCTACCAATTTGTATATATAAAAATTGTAACTGTCATACGATATAAAAAAAATTTTTCTACAAGGAAGAGAATGAAATATTTTTAATTTAAGCGGTAATTTTTAATTTTTTAAACTACAATAGGCAAATAACTAATGTGGCCTTAATATTTAAGAGTGATTTAATTATTTGATTATTTCCAAAATAAATACATATTTGTAATATTAATTATATATTAATGACTTTTTTAACATTTTTGAATAAGTTTTTATATTTTTAGACTGTTCTTTGTTGCATAGAAGTTTGAACATTTTTTCAGTAATTTTAAATCTCGTTTCGCATTAAAAACATCGAGTAATGTTCAGTGAATTTTATTTCGTGCTGTGAAAGTTGCAAACTTATATGTAGAACCTCTCCTTTTTACACATATTTTATTTTTAATATTTTCATGAATATTTGAAAAAACTATACGAGATCGCCGATTAAATACACCTAAAAACTTACCTTTTCAAAAAATGTAAAAAAAGGCGCCAAGTACACGCGCTAATTGTGAAAAATTGTTATGTATCTACAAAATAGTGTTATTTTAATCTACAAAATTGTTATCTTTATCTGCACAAAATAGTGTTTTCTAAACTGTTAAAAACTGTTCTATAAATTATTTTAATTGTGTACAATATATTCTACAAAAGTAATGTGATATCAAACAATATAGCGCCAATTGAAAATAAGAACTTTTAAAAATATTTTAACAAAAAAAAGTTGTACACAATAGTTGTTTTAATTTCCTTCAAAAATTAAAAAATTTTAATTAAAGAGACAGCGCTGCTAAATTTCAATGTATATTTCAATGTATATATTAAACTAACGAATAAATTTAATTTAAAACTAAATTTAATTCAGAACTATATTTAATTTAATTACATCAATAACTGCAATGTAAATATATTAAAGAATATAAAATTAATTTAAGCATATTATTTAGTTTAGCAGCGCCAAGTTTTTTTAATTAAAATTTTTTAATTTTTGTAGGAATTTAAAACAACTATTTTGTACAACTTTTTTTTGTTAAAATATTTTTAAAAGTTCTTATTTTCAATTGGCGCTATTGTTTGGTATCACATTATTTTTGTAGAGTATATTTTACACAATTAAAATAATTTTTAGAACAGTTTTTAACAGTTTAGAAATCACTGTTTTGTGCAGATATAGATAACAATTTTGTAGATTAAAATAACACTATTTTGTAGATAACAGTTTTTCACAATTAGCGCGTGTACTTGGCGCCTTTTTTTTACATTTTTTTAAAAAGGTAAGTTTTTAAGGATTATATCATTCTTTTTTGTAGTATTTAATTAATGACACCGAATCCACTAGCAAATATATATATTATGCTTTGACGTTTTACATTACCGAGTTAAAAATATCTTAGATTATCAGATCTTAATAACACATAAATTCTATTATTTAGAAAACGAGAAAGAACGAAAACGAGAGAGAAGGAGTGAGCTTGAGTGAGGGGGGTGGGAAGGGGGGAGAGAGAGAGAGAGAGAGAGAGAGAGTGAGAGGGTGGGAAGGAGAGGGAGAGAGAGCGATATATTTATAATATATTTTTATAAATAAAAAAGAGTGAGTGGGAGAGAAAAAGGGGGAAAGAAAAAAACAGCGAAAGAGTGTGAGGGTGAGAGGGGGGTGAGAGAGAGTGAGTGACAATACGTAATATATAGTTAAAAAAATTATTAATGTTACCGAATCCATTAACAAATATATAAGTATTATACTTTGACGTATTAGGTTATTATAATTATCGACGACGGTCGGTAATATTAATAATATAACTAAATACACAGTCGACTGTCGACTGCTCGAACCGTTTTTCGCACATGCGCATTGGAGACTTTGACGACGACCACGACGACGACGGAGACGTTTCTTAATGATAAATTTTAACATTGAGACTTTGCATCTTAATGTCTCTGTTTATAGATCATGTAGAGCGAAAATAAAAACACTTTCCTTATATAATTCAAACCCAAGCTATCGATTAAGTCTATAAAGAATTCGATCGGTTTAGCGGTTATTGAGATCTGATAATCTGAGATACTCTCAACTATCCGACTCGCGTAAAGATACCCGGAGTGCCTCGCTGTTGCTGCGCGGTACTTGGCGCGAGACACTACCGTGTCTCTTGATAAAAAATTTACAATTGGTTTAACAGGTGCAGAATGAAATCGAAAACAATATTGCTTTCGATTTTTTCATTAATAAAGCATCTAAAACGAAGCTACAATGTTTTTATCAGGCAGGAAATACGTCGTAAAATTATTAAAATGTATGCGCTTTATTCTTTAATAATCAAAAGTGAGAGGAAAACTATTATCAATAAAGGAAAACGGAAATATTGGGTCAGACCAATATTTACCATTGAACGACGTTTAGTACAAAGAGCGAGCAATAATTTCGTTAATGAACTACAACAACAAGATCATGAAAAATTCGTCAATTATTTCCGAATGGAACCGGCACTTTTTGAGAAATTGTTACAATTGGTCGGACCATCGATTACTAAACAATCTGCGGTTCGAGAAGCTATTCCACCTGAAACGAGATTACACATAACCATCAGGTACTTGGCGTCAGGAGATAGTACGCGATCATTATCATATGCCTTCCGTGTTGGACACAATACCGTCTCTAAAATAGTGTCAGAGACTTGCGAAGTCATTTGGAAATGCTTGAAAGATACCGTTTTCATAAAAAGTAATGAAGAGAGTTGGAAAAATGTTATCGATAATTTTGAAAGGCTTTGGAATTATCCCAACTGCATAGGAGCAATGGATGGAAAACACGTTACCTTACAGGTATATGCCTAATATACTTGCCCATATAATTGAAATTAAAATTAAAAACTAATTAAATGCTAATATTGCCGAGACAAATGTATTTCATTGCAGGCTCCACCGAATTCCGGCTCGACATATTTCAACTATAAAGGGCACCATAGTATCAATCTCCTGGCAATTAGAGACGCCAAATACCGCTTTATAGTTGTCGACATCGGAGGCAAAGGCAGGCAGACTGATGGAGGAGTTTTTCGGAACAGCCTTATTGGAAATTATATCGAAAGTGCTTTATTAAAGCTGCCAAACCCTAAGCCAGTTGAGATTGATGGACCAGCTCTCCCTTATGTGCTACTAGCAGATGAAGCCTTCCCTTTAACAAACTTTATAATGAGGCCGTACCCACGGAGTGGCAGACTGGATCTGCCAAAAAAAGTGTTTAACCACAGGCTCAGTCGAGCAAGAAGAGTAGTAGAAAGCGCTTTTGGGATATTGGTGGAGAGATGGAGAATCTACAGAAGGCCAATAATATCAAGTGTTGCTAATGCGAAAAAAATTGTGCAAGCAACAGTAGTGTTGCACAATTTTATTATTAATAGTGAAGAACAACTGCAGTCACAACGGTATATCCATATTATTAATAAAGGCGACTATTCAACGATTTCAGGGCTTCGCTCATTGCCAATCTGTCGAGGAAGAACATCTCAGAGTGGAAACGAAGTTCGAAACGCATACACTGCATTCTTTTACGGAAATGGCGCATTACTTTATCAATGGAAAAAAGCTATGCAGAATAATTTTTAATTGTACAAAAATGATAATTGATAAATATGTTTGAGACAAAAAAGGATTAAAAATATAATAATTTACCTAAATCCCCCAAAATAATTAAACAAATCTCTCAATGCAGCAATTTAGAAACATTAAATTTATTATTTCGTATTATAATTTACATTATTTTAACATGTATAAAACCAATATTATAAAATAAAAAGCACAAGTTATTTAGGCTGCGTTCCATTCGCTGCCAGTCCTGGAAATCTATAGTTCACGTTACGTATACTATAGATTTCTAGTACTGGCAGCGAATTTTGGAACACAGCCTTAGTAAAGTGTTAAAGAATTTTCCAATTCAAAAAGGTCGGTTAATATTTTTATTTCAAATTTTGTCCTCTCACGTGGTGGCAGTGCCCGTAACCTACTTCCTATTTGGAGGAAAAAAACCATCAACAGCGTCAGACGTATTCTTCGATTCTTCAATACTTGATACAATTGCTCTTCTTATTTCAATGTCTGAGCTATTGTCATATTCTTTCACTTCTGAAATATAAAAACAATGTCTCTTTTAAAAATTAAAGATTAGAGTTGCACTCAAAGAATATTGGAAAAATAATTAAAACTGACTTCTTTTCTTTGATGATTGCGTCTTGAATGAGGGAGAATCATCACTTGCCGCATCAGATATATTAAACCAGCTATCTGTCGAGGCAGAATCTGATGATCTTTGAGGTAGCGGAACCCTTTGAGCAGTACTAGTTGTCGGTTGCATTGGACATTCATCGATGTCTGCCGGTAAACTAGTGAGTATGCTGTGGTATTAGCAAATCAATTTATAATTGTAATAAATTGTAATAAATTTTCTCTTTTTTTCGGTCTGATACCTAATCCAATAAACGAAAAAGAATCGAATCGGATTGATAATGTTTATTCAATTCCTTTCAATTCATTTTAATTCGAAATATCGTGGACAAAAACGGGATAGAAACGGATTGAATTTTTTCAATCCGTTTCAATTCTTTTTCATTTATTGGAAAGGAGAAAGAATTCTTCGCTAAGAGAGAGAGAGTGGCATCCAACAGATGGTATATTTGATGTCTATCTCGAAAAAGCTGTGCCCAAAAATACTTACGACGACTTTCCTATTACGTCATCCAGGAATTTCATCTGGTTGTACAAGGCAAAAGTCATCTTATCATTTTTTACACTACCTCCAGAAGACCCACTCGGCACATATGCGTTTTCTTTTTTTTCGCCTTGACGTAGCTGTCGCGAAGTTGCTTCCATCGTTTTTGGACAAATTCTACGTCATTTCCATTTCCTTCATTATTTAAAAAAACGAAAGGAATTAGTTTTTAAAAAGAGAAAAAGTATAAAACTCACTGCAATATTTGTGAAAGAAACAAAAAAAAAAAAATTTTAACTTGGAAAAATGTACCTTCCATTAAATTCGCGACTTCATTCCATAATGCCTTTTTTTCAAGCCTGTCCTTTCCTTTATTGGTATACGATGGTCGTATAATGCATGTATCTAGCGTACACAGCATTAACAAGCGCTTCATTATAATCGCCAATATTGCTTGCTTGGATGTCTGTCGATTGATCCTTTTCAACTGTAAATATGAAATATGTATGAATATATATACATAAATAATTATGTGTACTACAACTGACTTGTGTCAAATTGCCAATAAAATAAATAGTTAAACTTTAAACCATGGGGTCGATCTTGAATTTTTTTTCCCTAGGGCGAAAACGTGAAAAGTGAAAAATTTTGCCATTGAAATTAATCGCAAAATATTTCATTTTTCACGTTTCCGCCCTAGGGAAGAAGATTCATGATCGACCCCCAGTGTGAATTATGTGTATTTATTACAGAATTGACTATTACAAATAATTATTGTTCTTAAAATACTTACTAATAGATGCAACATTATTGTCGTCAATGTGTAGCAAATGTTTTTCATCATTATAGTGTTGAAAACACGAATGTTCTAATAAGCCAACACACTGCTGTAAGCCGTCGATCAGCCAACCACAATATCCACACTTTCTTGGCTGTAAGAAGAAAAAAAGGACAATAAACACAATAATTTGTAATTCATAATGACATATATCCGTATTTATATTAAGCCGAAATAATCAATGCAAACTAAACAAAAATATGCTTCATTAAATTCTAAACTAACATCAAAATATTATTATGAAGCACACTATAAATACAAACAATTACAAACATTACAAAAATAATATTTCAAAATATGCTATAGATACTCACAGGATTTGTATTTTCTTTGTTCATGATAACTATCACAATTTTACAAAAGAAAACACGAAAACTACTATTTTCGAAATAAATTCGGCGTCTTCTTCTTCGATTATGGCGTCTGATGACATTCGGCGTATTACGCTACATAATGGACTCGGCGGAACAGCGGCGTATCGAAAACAGCGGAACATCCGCGATTGGTCAGATTTTCGATACGCGCAATCCGCGATACGCGCGATACGCTCCATGGGACTGCACCCTGCGGGTGCAGTCCCATGGAGCGGATTGCGCGAAAGCGGAATTAGCGGATCACCAATCACGAGATTATTCTGATATAACCTTTTCAAAGTTTACGTCGAAGCAGTTCTGTGATTGGTGATCCGCTAATTCCGCTTCCGCGCAATCCGCTCCATGGGACTGCACCCTGAGTTGTGCGTACGTGTTACTATGACCTATCCCACTTGATTGAAGCTTGCGCCACTCATTCTTAACCGAGCGGTTTATAGAATTTTTTGAACGGCAACGACACCACAGAAAATCGACGTAGCGGCACGCGACAAAAACGTATCTCCATGATTTGCGATCGCGCATCCTCTCGTGCGTCACATATATAGATGCGGTTGTCAGAATTTCTTATCTCTCAAGAGAAAGGAAAGAGATGTCCAAATACATGTATATGTAATTAAATAATTTCTGTATACACCACCAGTGCGCCAATTATACAAGCATTTTAAAGTATAGATTAATTATTATTTAAATTTTAAATATCTTAATTATTATTTAAATTTTATAATGTTTTAAATATTATTTATAATTAATTATTATTTAAATTTTATTTTCAATTTTAAAACGATTGATGTATCACAGAGCTTATTGTTTTGTTAAATATTCGATTCTGCGATTCAATTGTTTTACTGCGTGTTCTCGATCCGAATTATATTTAGATCGTCGAAATGTCGAACGATAAATAATCGGATGAAATATATTTGTCTCTCAGTATTGCCGAAATATTTTATGTACTGTGACATATACATACGCGTAATATAACTATGACAAAATTAATTATCGCTACTAATTCATTAAAATTATTAAAAATTAAGAAATAATACGGTTTAAAATATTAAATAATTATAATAGAACAGTCCTCCGTTGAGAGAATTAAATATTTGAAAAAAGGCTGTTCTATTATAATTATTTAATATTTTAAACCGTATTATTTCAATTGAAATATTTCAACACAGACTACATTAACATATTGAGAAAAAAATGTAAGATATTGTGAAATTATACATATATTATATATTTACATATATACATATACACACACAAATATTTCTTTTATTAGAGAGAAATACTTTAATATTTTTCTTCTCTCTATATCTTTCGCCAAAAAATTTTTAATTTAGAAGCATAATCTTTTCAATTTCCTTTCGCAAAACTTACTAGCTTGATTGAAATTTAAAAAAATAGAAATATAAAGTATAAGTAGAATGTAAAAAAACATTAAATTATCTTTGTTGAATAATTCCGTTACGTTTGATAGTAAAAGAATCGGATGTGTAATTTTTAACTTTATATAAATATCAATCTGAAATGCTCGATTAAATTGTAGTCGAACAAAAATATTTGTTCAGGGGGAATCTGTAGGTAGCCAAAAGATAGAAAATTTCAACATAATGCTGAGATTTCTATCAAAAAAAATAAATGATGATTGAAAAGCGTCTAGGGATAAACAGTCTCGTGTGACAGCCAATAAGAGTCAGGTCAATAGCACTCTACAAGTATCTCGTTTATATTTTTCAGAAGCCATATGTGCGTTCGTCATTGTCGTAGTGTGGGGTATGTATAACGAACCTAGAGACAACCACTCGGATCACGATCTGGTAAAATCAACAAATTATAATATTATAAAATTATTAGTATCTTACAAGTAGTATAGTATACAAGTAGTGTAGTAGTATAGTACATCGCTTAACGTGCCGAGTTTCTCTTCAGTGTCTCGTTCTTGCAATTTATAAAAGTTCTAAGTTTTGGTACAATAAAATCATCCGTACAAATTTACTGTGATATTTTATGTCTTAAAATTCATGCCTAAAGTTCTTTTCTCTCTAAAGACTCTCGTCGAAATCGACACTCGTCATTTATATTAACTATCACATATTATTTAGAGTACGTGATATTTTGTTACTGCAATTTCATGTTATATTATTATATCTTTATTATGTTTTAATAAATTGTCGAACACGTATAGATCAGGAATGAAATCGATCATCTTTACAAGATCTTACAAACAATTATCATCTTAATTTGTTATATTAATTAACAGTCATAATAATAATTGTTTGTAAGATTACTAGGCATAAATTTTATTTCTAATAATTTATAGGCAAGAAATTCAGGAGAAAAGTACCGGCTTCATCGAGAATAAATAGAGAATCATCGACAAGCTTTTGCCATGACTTCTTATAGCTCTTGTAGTTACTATGATCTTATTAAGCATCGATAATAAATATAAACATCTTGTCCTTCGTATAACTTCACATACATCTAGAAAGAGAACTCATATTTTTATTAATTTTCAAATAATTTAATGCTCATAAAAGTACGTTATTACTCTTAATTATAAAAGTTATCTACGCTCTAACCGAAAATTTATTACAGAAATGACAATGGTACACATTATTAATTAGAATCATATTGTATTGCTCTTTTCTCTTTAATGTTTTTGATCACAGTTTGATTTTACTATTCTTATATATCTGATTATTTTTCTTATAATTTTCATGCTACCATAACTGTATTTCTCAATCTGACGATTTATCGTTGAATTTATCTCTCTTTCTTTTTTGTTTTGCATAAAATACATATGTCCTATCAGACATTACAACAAGATATCAATATAAATATGAAAATAAAAATTCTTTTTGCAGGTGATTGATACGGCATCGCGATATTGATAACGAAAGCCGAATAGAAAAAGTTGGATAAAATAACCTACGATCTTGAATCTTATTGAAATTTGAATAGGAAATCCCTAAGTATTCACAATGCATTTTACTATGTTAAATGCGAATCTTAAAGCAAATGTTATATTTATTCGTATTGTTTCCATCTCATGGATATCAGGTAAGATGATAATTCATATACTAATACTATAATATATATTAGATTTATTTCGTTAATATTAATATTTTTGACTTGAATTTTAAGGGATGGAAATTAATGATTATTTGCCTGCATTTTACAATTTTTTTTTTATATTTATCAAAAAGTAAATATAAAAAAAGAATTATATATTATATTAAAGTTAAACAATGTACAAAATATATATTTTCTGAGTTTATAAAATATATAATAATATATCTTATTACATACAAATTTGTTTTACTAATGTGTCTGCATATAATTGTGTATATTCTTACTGCTAGTAAATAAATTAATTGATAATATTTTTTCTATTTACGTATTGGATTATTAATAAGAATTATTTTTTAGTCTTTATGGTATTACCAAACTTATCAAGAAGTGAGACACATGAACCGATAGATGAATCAATAGATTATAGAAAAGTTGAAGAAGATAAATATTTCTATCAAAAATACCCATCAAATCTTACTATTTTATTTCGAGATTTTATTTACTATAGCAATATTCATGTTGGCACTAGCATTTTACCGTCTATGTAGAAGATAAACAAATATTCATAGTCAACTAAGACTTTACTTTTGTTAGTAAAAACACAAAATAAGACAAATTAAAAAATTCTTATCGCACTTATATATAATATTCTTACTTACTAATTTTATTACTAAAGAAACAATTAATATACCTAATAATAATATTGGAAATAAAAAATCTTAGAATTAGGAAAAAAAGTCATAAATTTACTATTTTTAATTCAGATAAAATCGTCATTTCTAATAAAGAATTACGAAAATTAAAATAAATAAATTATTACATAAACAAAGAAGTAAATGATTAACGTGATATATATATATTCATATATGTATATGTAATTCGTGCGTATGTACATGCATATGTGCATGCATGCGATGTGTGTGTGTGTGTGTGTGTGTGTGTGTGTGTGTGTATGTGTGTTTGGATACATACATATATGTATATTAATGCAGTATAGAAAAATTAGTTGTTTTGGTTTAATAAGAACAAATCGCATTTCAGCAACTTACTTACTGGTATCTGTAACTTATTAAATCGATTGTTAAACTATTTTCGCGCGACTCCCTACCAAGAGATCCTTACGGACAATTAACAGGTAATCAACATAAACGAAAAGGTTCTTACGGATAATCAACAAGTAATCAACAAGGTCCAAAAAAAAGAGGTCACTATTTATTAGAGTAATCTAGAAGACAGAACTGATTTGGATGAGCATGCAATACCAGGAATAAATAAAATATAAGCAGTAAATTATACACAATCTATTTCAACTCGGTATAAGTAGTTTTGAGAGATACTAAAAATAAGCACAATATAAACTTACAATCGAATCCGCTATAAACACACAAAATGTTTTAGAAATAAATGGCCAAACTTTAGAAACATCTTCTACTCATCGTAGAAATGAAAAATATTCGTAAAACATGAATCCAGAAATGCTTTTTTTTATGTTATAAATATATGTTTGCTTAAAGTCCGACAAGAAAACTTTGTTAAAAAAAGTTGCTGCAAATAATTTTCTTTTACAATTATCCATATCTTGCATGAATGTCAGTAGGTATTATTGACGGATTCTAATCCAGGTCCTCCGAGGGGAGAGCGGGGTGCGGGGGTATCTCTGTGGCGCGGGGGCTGACGTCATGCGGGCGGGGGACGCTCGGTTTCGACGAAAGGTAGGGGGGGGGGGGGGGTCCTGAACATGATATTCGACCGTTCGTAAACAAATAGATGGAATTATCTTTTTTTTGATATTTTTTATGAAAATTTATGAGGGATCTTGGGTCCGACAATGCGGTTATCGACGAACGTGTCAGGGCATAGGTTTTCGTAGGTTTAAACAAAAGTCTTCGCAAGGAGAAGGATAGGAGAGTGGAACAAGAGAATGAGCCATTTTTATATTATAATAATTGTTTTATTTAAAAAATGTGGGTGTGTTTATTACAATGTGTGTGTGTGTGTGTGTGTGTGTGTGTGTGTGTGTGTGTCTTAATAATAAAGTATAAAAAAATATATATAATAAAGTATAAAAAAATATATAATATAAAATATAAAAATATTCCGAGGGTGGGATCTCTGTAACAAAAATTCTCATTAATATTGAATAAAATTTAAATTAATTAATTTCATATAAATTTAAAAGAATACTTACAGTTCCAATTTTCCTCATCATACGGCTCGAGGCCGAACAGTTTTTTAAGACTAAAGACGTCAATATAAGTCCATGGATATTTATCACAATATTCTCGATCCTCTGTGCTGTCACCCCATAGGGTGTCGATATTATTCCGCTCACAGCGGCGACACCATCTCACATACCGTCGATGGAGATATATGTGATGTTCAACATCCTCCACCAACTGAAATAACATAATTATTATATAAATATAATTATTATATAAATATAAAATATATATGTCAAAACACACGATAATACTTACGCGATTATTCAGCAAACTGAAGACGAAATTCATATATCTTGGTGAGAACATTTTAAGCACTTTTATTCTCTAACTGCACTGTGCAACGGTTTGAGACTTTGTGAGAGCACAATGAGTGGACATCCTCTCGGAAAAAAGATTTTAAAGTAGGGATGTATATCAGAAAGAGATGAAAACTAGAGAAGAAAAAAAAAACAAACCATGTTTTGCAGGTAGCGCAGGATCTTCGCGCAGTACCCTAACTTTATGATTATTTTCCCGTCCGATTTATCTCTCAGCGGGCCGCATTCGTCGCGTGAGAGAGAGAACGCGAGAGAGATAGCGCAAAGGAGAGGAGGAGAGAGACGAGAGGAGGAGGAGAGAGAGATGAGAGGAATTATTTTCTAAAAAATGAAATAAGCATTTTTAATATTAATATAAATGTTTAGTTTAATTTTTATGTAGACGTATCAGCGCCGATGTTCGGCAGCTTTGTGCCCTTGCTCCTCTGCCCCCCCCCCCCTCCAGCGGCAAAAAATCCAGCGATAAGGGATGGAGATTATTTTTCTGAGATAAAACGCTCGATACACATCATATAAATACAGAGAGAAGTAAAGATTAGATGAAATATAAGGTGGATGGAAGCGCGTCAAATCTTAGTACATGTTTTGAAAGCGCATGCATCGGTGAAAAAAGTATAGCGGTTACTTTGTAGTGTCTGAAAGTGTTGCTTGGGTGAAGAATGGAAATTAATAATTTCGAAGCAATATCGGATGAGTCGTCTGACGAAGATCACGCGTTGTCGGATGACAGTGATTATATTAGTGATCGCAGTGAGGACCTTACAGATTATGACGATAAGATAGTGCCTAATTCGCAAATCCTTGCGCTAAATGGACGTACAAAAGTTTGCGCCATATACTTTTACTATTCAACGGGTGGTGCTTTAGCTTTATGTGCTTCGTGTATGATCTCTATTCAAGACTTCGAGCACATGTATGCTGTTCGGAAGCATGTGATTAAATTATACGATGCAGTGGATGGTCGATACTGTGCAAATTGTAGGGATTCATTGTATATAATAATGTCGTGTAATATGTGCCCAGTTTGTACGGAATAAAAGTAGAAAAAAAAAGAAAAAAAAACATGGAAAACATCGAACAGAACGAACGCGACCTGCTGTCCCACCAAGTCACTACCTTGAGTGAATATTTTGCATGGCTGCAGCGTTGCGAAGAGTTTATCGAACAGCTCGAAGAACGCAGCCGTGTCAAGCGTCCGCGACTCTCGATCGGAAATAGACAATCTTTGGTTGCTAGAATCGCGCGACTCGAGAATGCAAAGATTCGATTGCAGACAAGGTTTATACCTAGTGGTGGTAATTACAGTGGTGACAATAACGCGCGAAGACTCGTTTGGCGGGAGATCGATACCGCGTTCGAGAACCGTATACTAACCGGTGCGGTAATAAACAATAATTACATCGAACCTCGACAATTTCTCGAGAATGCTAAAGACATTGTGCTCGAACACGTGCAGAAAGTGATGCAAGAACACATTAATGTCAAAGTGAACACTGTGTTTAATGGTGAGTTTGTGTCGGGTGATAAGAGCGCCGACAAAAGTATCAATACGAGAAACTATGAACTCTTTCGCACATCTGATTTACGCGAGTGGTACGAGCGCCGCGTCATCGAGCCCACTCTAACATCGCTCGAAGAATTCCAGGAACGCGAAAGCGGGTGGACTTTGTCGCGAATAATCGATTTAATTATTAATATAAACAAATATAATCCAATGCACGCGGGATGCTATATTAAATTACCGCGAGAAATAACGATGAAAAGAGCGGTGATAAACGTGCAATCTAAAGACAATGCGTGTTTCGCGTGGGCGGTAGTCGCTGCTCTCTACCCCGCTGAATGTCACGCGGAACGGAAATCATCGTACCCACATTATACAACAGTGCTGAATTTCCAGAACATTGAGTTTCCAGTGACTGTTAATCAAATTAAAAAATTTGAACGTGTAAATAACATTTCGATAAATGTATATAGTATTGAAAAAGAGAATAACATTGTCCCGATACATCTCGGTGAAGAGAAGAAAGAAAAGCATGTCAACCTGCTGTACGTGCAAGATCTGCGAGACAACAGCGTTGGACATTTCGTGTGGATCAAGAATCTATCACGGCTTGTCAGCTCACAATTGAGCAAAAATAAATGCATGAAATATATCTGTGATCGGTATGTATATTTTAATAAGAATGTAATATATAAATTCTAAAAATCTTTGAATAAAAGATAAAATTGTGATTTTTTTTTTGCAGATGTTTGCACTATTTCGGATACAAAGAAAAGTTGCAGTCACACAAAGTTGACTGTGGGCAGATGAACGACTGCGCTATCCGGTTACCGAGCGATGAGAACAAGTGGCTCGCGTTCAACAACTTTAATCGGAAAGAGCGGCTTCCATTCATCGTATATGCCGACTTGGAATGCATTTTGGCGAAGACGGATAAGGAGGAAGAAGAAAAAAATTTATACCAACATCACGAGGTATTTAGCGTCGGGTATTATGTACATTGTTCGTACGACGATTCGTTATCCGCGTATTATTCTTGTCATAGCGTCGATTGCGTTTCGTGGTTCGCTGAAGAATTAAAAAATTTAGCACTGCGTGTAAAAAGTATTTTAACGACAAGTGTCCCAATGGCAAATTTGACATCGGATGAGTGGGAAAAATTTCACAGCGCGAAGCATTGTCACATTTGTGAAAAACCGTTCGAGCAAGACGATACACGCGTACGCGATCATTGCCATCTGACTGGACGATACAGGGGTCCCGCACACTCAAATTGTAATCTAAATTATAAAGAATCATTTTTTATTCCAATAGTATTTCACAATTTATCCGGTTATGACGCGCATTTTATTATCAAGGAAATAGCTACAGCGTTCGAAGGGCATATCGAATTACTACCGATAACGAAAGAAAAATATATTTCATTCACAAAATATGTTAAACTTGCAGACGATAAGAATCAAATTAAATTACGTTTCATCGATTCGTATAAATTTCTTACAGCCAGTCTTGACAAATTAGCATCGTTTTTGAATAAAGATAAACTCCAAATTTTAAAATCGCAATTTCAAAATTTATCGACAGAAGATTTCAATTTATTAACACGGAAGGGCGTCTTTCCGTACGAATATATTGACTGTGTCGATAGGTTGCAGGATACGAGTTTACCACCGCGCGAATCATTTTACAGTTCCTTGGCCGATGACACAGTATCCGAGAGCGATTACGCGCACGCCGAGAATGTTTGGCAACGATTCTCCATTCAAACGCTAGGCAAGTATAGCGATCTGTATTTAAAAATTGATGTCTTGTTATTAGCAGATATTTTTGAGAATTTCCGCGATAGTTGTATTAAAAGTTATGGTCTTGACCCCGCGTATTACTATACTTTTCCCGGATACACGTGGGATGCTATGCTAAAACATACGAAAATTACGTTCGAATTACTTACAGACATCGATATGGTCATGTTTATCGAACGCGGTATACGCGGTGGACTGAGTCAATGTTCAAACAGATATGCGCACGCTAATAACAAGTACATGCAATCATACGACCCATCGAAACCATCATCGTATCTTATGTATTATGATGTAAATAATTTGTACGGATGGGCAATGTGTCAGCCATTACCTTATGCCGATTTTCGATGGGTCGACAACATATCTAATTTTGACATATCATCTATCTAATCGCTCCCGATTCGCATATAGGCTATATCCTCGAAGTAGATTTAGAATATCCGCAGCATCTTCACGACACGCACACTGACCTGCCGTTTTGCCCAACACGCGACAAGCCACCTGGTAAGCGGGAGGCCAAGCTCCTCGCGACTCTGTATGATAAGAAGTGTTACGTCATACATTATCGCAACCTGCAGCAATGTACGCGTTACGGTCTTCGCGTTACAAAAATACATCGCGTATTACAATTCGCTCAATCCACATGGCTCCGCGGTTACATTGAACATAACACACGATTTAGAACACTGGCTAAAAATGATTTTGAAAAAAATTTATATAAATTGATGAATAATGCGGTATTTGGAAAAACAATGGAAAATGTGCGTAATCGTGTCGATGTAAAATTATTGACAAAGTGGGACGGACGATACGGAGCAGAGGCAATGATAGCGAAACCAAATTTTCACAGTAGAAGCGTCTTTTCAGAAAATTTAATTGCCGTAGAATTACGGAGACTTGAAGTGAAATTCTATAAACCAGTCTATGTCGGCATGTGCATACTCGATATTTCCAAAACATGTTTGTATGAATTTCATCACACGTATATGTTACCGCTGTATCGTGACAAATGTCGGATAATGTACACCGACACAGATAGTCTAATATACCATATTAAATGCGAAGACGTATATGAAAATTTGAAACAAGATATTGTCAAATTTGATACAAGCGATTACGCTGCGGATAATGCGTACGGTATACCGCTTGTGAATAAAAAAGTACCGGGTCTAATGAAGGATGAAAATAACGGTGAGGTAATGACCGAATTTGTAGGGCTCAGAGCAAAAATGTACGCTTTGCGAGTAAATGGTAAAACTGATACAAAAAAATTAAAAGGTGTTAAGAGTAACATTGTCGCGAGAACGATAACATTTGACGATTATACACAGTGCCTGAATGACGTAATTGAAATGACGCGACAGCAGTCTTGTATAAGATCAAAACTGCATAAAGTATACACCATTCGCGAAACGAAAATTGCTCTGAGTCCGTACGACGACAAGCGGTATATCGTACCTGATTCGACCGACACATTACCATGGGGACACTATAAGATATAAATGTAATTACAATAAATACATTACATTATATTACATCATATTATATTTACGTTGTAAATGTAATATGATGTAATATAATGTAATGTGTTTGTGTGTGTGTTTAATATATTATAATGTAATGTGTGTGTAATATTAATAAAGATAGAATATTAATAAAGATTATTTTTATATTTCATATTTCATATATTGTAACGATTATTGGATAGGATATACGAGGGTGGTCTGAAAAGTTTCCGACCTAACAAAGATACAACACATTTTTTCTGAAATTTTTTTTTTATTTTTCAACATAGTCTCCTTATAACTCTACACACTTCTCCCAGCGATGCTCCCATCTCTGTAACCCGTCAAAATAGTACTCGGCATTTTTCTCTGCAAAATAATTGTTCACGAAGGTGATTGCCTCTTCATTTGACGAAAATCTTTGTCCTCCGAGCGCAATTTTTAGATGAGGGAACAAAAAGAAGTCGCTTGGGGCTAGATCTGGTGAGTAAGGCGGATGGTCAAGCAGTTCAAACGATAATTCGTGGATTTTCGCCATGGCAACCGCTGAGGTGTGAGACGGTGCGTTGTCTTGGTGAAACAGGATTTTCTTTTTCTGCAAATGTGGCCGTTTTTCCGCAAGTTCTGCCTTCAGCTTGTCAAGTAATGATGCGTAGTATGCTCCTGTAATGGTTTTTCCTTTTTGAAGATAATCGATTAAAATAACTCCATGACTATCCCAAAAAACAGTCGCCATCACTTTCCCAGCCGAAAAAACAGTTTTTGCTTTTTTTGGAGCCGGTTCCCCCTTTGCAGTCCACTGTTTGGATTGTATTTTTGTTTCGGGCGTATAATGGTGTATCCAAGTTTCATCTACAGTAATTAATCGGCGCCAAAACTCGGATTTATTGCGCCTAAACTGCGTCAAAAGAGCGTTGGAAATGTTCATTCGAACACGTTTATGGTCTAACGTGAGCAAACGCGGCACCCAACGCGCGGACAGCTTTCTCATGCCTAAATGTTGATCTAATATGTGACAAACACGTTCTTTTGACATGTTCATAACCTCTGCTATCTCTCTCACTTTAATTCGGCGGTCGGCTAGCACCATTTGGTGAACTTTGGCGATGTTTTCGTCGGTAGTTGCAGTTTTTGGACGTCCCGAACGTTCATCGTCTCCCAAGCTCTTACGGCCACGTTTAAATTCAGCTGCCCAAAATTTCACTGTGGTAAATGATGGTGCAGAGTCCCCATACACAGAATCCAACTCATCTTTGATTTGCGTAGGCGTATTGCCTTTCAAAAACAAATATTTAATGACAGCTCGATACTCGATTTTGTCCATTTTCACAAAAAAACTCACACCAACTCACTCAAACGACTGTTACATAAAAACTGCGCGTCCAAAATGACTGAAACTTTAGATGAGTAACTGTCAACAGATGAACAACGAAATTCAGTAGCTTTTATTTACGAGTGTTGTCATCTTCACGTTGAGGTCGGAAACTTTTCAGACCACCCTCGTATTAATAAAGATTATTTTGTATTTCATATTTCATATATTGTAACGATTATTGGACAGGATGTATTAATAAAGATTTTGTATATCTTCATATTTCAAATACTTTATATATATGTTGTACACATTGTATATTTTTCCATAAATTAAAAAATAAATACAATCTGTATGAATTAAATCACATTGTCTTTATGTATCCAAGAATTGTGCGAATTGTCAAATCCCAGCCATTTCACGTAAACTTCGTCACCTCTTCTGCGCAATACTTTCTCCACGAGATACACATCCGGATAATTCGCGCGATGCAACTCGTGCTCGTAGAACGCTCCAACGACAGATTTTTTACGATAATCCTCGAGTAGATAGCTTGCGGGATTAGTATGCTGCACTTTAACAATCTTAAACACCTCGGTTGTCCAATTTGGCGTGTAACCTTTCTCGAAAAGTGTCTTGTACTTGCTAACGCGTACCGGGTCACCTACTTTGAACTTTGCCAGACCCGCAATATTTACGCGATTGTACACGGTAGCCAAGAGTCGTTCAGCGATCGCGGGGGTAACGTCGACGGGTCGCATGCCGATCGTTCGATGCTTGCGCGCGTTGTAATCCGATACGAGTCGCGGCAACGCGTCGATCCACTTGTAAGTTCCATTTAGCGTAAACATCTTCCACATATCGTTCTTCAGTGTGCGATTGAATCGCTCGACGACCGATGCCTTCAACACCGAATATGTCGAATAGTGATTGATGTCATGTTTCCGCATAAGCCGTTGCACGTCAGCGTTGTAAAATTCTTTCCCCATATCGGTTTGTATGTTTCTCGGGCATCTCTTGCTATCTCGAATTATCTCGGTGATAGCGTCAGCTGTCTCGCTTGCACCTTTACTCTTGAGTGGTACAGTCCACGCGTGCTTGCTCAACACATCGATGACGGTGAGTATGTAGTGGTAACCTCTGTTGAAACGGGAATACGGACGCATCTCGACGATGTCAGCTTGCCACAGGTCATCGTATCCCCGCACTATGACGTGTCTTCGGGGAAAATTTTTTCTCGCCGGTGCATGCAGTTCGTTCACCAACTGCCGTTTCTCTAAACTATGTTGTTTTTTCACTTCACCGGTTTTTCTCGATCGCCGTTTGTTGTCATTGTTCATTTTATCACTCATTTCCGTTCGATAGCCGTTCTTTACCCGTTCTTTACCCGTTCTTGATCCGTTCGTAGCCGTTCTTTACCCGTTCTTGATCGTACGCTACCATTCGATAGCCGTTTTTTGAGCCGTTCGTAGCCGTTCTTGTGTTGTTTACTTCCGTTCTTGACCTATTCGAAAATCGTTCTTGACCCGTTCGCAGCCTTGTTCACAGTCGTTTCTGACCCGTTCGTAACCGTTCCTGACCCGTTCGTAGCCGTTTCTAACCCGTTCGCAACCGTTCCTGAGTTGTTTGTAGCCTCGCATGTAGCCGTCGATGACTTGTTCGTAGCCTCGTTCGCAGCCCTGCTTGAGATGTTGGTAGCCTCGTTCGCAGCTATTGCTAGGCCGTTCGCAGCTGTTGCTAGGTCGTTCACTACCACTCATTGTAGTTAGATAGCAGTTCGATAACCCTTCGTAGCTGTTCGATAATTGTTCGTAGTCGTTCGATAGCCCTTCGTAGATGTTCGATAACCGTTCGATAGCCGCTCCTAACCCGTTCACTGCTACTCATTCAGGTTGATAGTCGTTTCTGAGTTAGCCGCACGTCGAAGCTCGTTTATCGCAGTCTGTAACGCTCGCACGTCCTTCTCAAGCGCAGTCAGCCTCTCATCTAATTCTTTCTGTTGATGCCTCAACGTTTTAATGCATTCCTCCAGGTACAGTTTGTTGACGGCATCAGTATCAGCTTCAGGTTGCGCTACACGGCGAATCTTGCGCGATCTCGCATCATAGTCCGTAGCGACGCGACACAGAGCGTTTTCGCGCACGTAACTTCTTACCAATCTATGATCGCATGTGTCGGTTGCATCATTTCTCTGTTCGAATAATCCAAACTTGTTGATAGGCATTTTTTCGATGCGAGTGACGCTGATCGACTGATTAGTTTTGTCGAGACACCGACATTTAATTTATAATAATACCAACTTCGCGAAGTTCCTCGATGATCGACAGGATCTCGTTGTCGTGAGCGTTGTGACCAGCATGGCGCGAAGCGTCGAGCAATCGTAGGCGATCCACTAACTCGTTGGGGTCGTCCCAGTGCACGTAATCGATCTTATTGTCGGTTAGCATCATTGCGCGAGGCATGGATACTCCCTTTCCAGATATTTTCTTTTTCGATTCGATCGACATCAACGGTGCGATTATTTGTTTGTACTTGTATCCCCTGTTGCTTCTTAATTGACCTTGTGCATCATAATTGCGTTTATGCGCGTTCGTCACCAATAATATGCTTTTGTATTTTTGCATATCGTCCTCCGTGTAAATAATGTCATCGGGAATTCTCTTGAAAATCAACTCGTATAATCCAGGTGTGCCAATGTACCTCACTTTGTCTATAATTATAGAGTCATCTTTGTCGATGTCGAATCGTTTGTTACCGAGCAGCATTTCATCCTTGTCGAAATAGACACCGTACACGTGATCGATCTCTTTTTTTTCATCGCCACCGAGGAGAGTGCTCATGTACTCTTGTCCCAGTGGCCCCAAGTGCTTTCGCAACATTTCTTGACCTTCCGACGTTTGTAACCTGTTTCGAATAAACGATGTTTCGAGCGAGTTGCCCGTTGTTTCAAAAACATCGTTTGCACGTGTTTCGGGTATCATAGGTTGTACGATTCTCGTTGTCGCGAACGGTGTAGAGGTTATCGGTGGTTCATCCAATAAAGCGTCCGATTGTTTCGATCGATCAGATGTACGCGACATCGATGAGCAATTCGCGTTCAATCGTTTCCTCTTTTTCGGTGTCACATCCTCCTCCTCCTCATCCTCTTCCTCCTCCTCCTCCTCATGCCGCTTGATGGGTAACGTCTTAATCTTCGCGTCAGCGTTACTTTCCGGTTCGTTTTTCACCGCAATCAGGCTCGAGTCGACGATCTTTTGTAGCGGTTCGATAATAGGCTTAAAGTGGGTCTTGACCGCGATATCGTCATCGATCTTACCGGTCTTCAAAGCGCGATGTTTCTTGCGGATCGATTCACTCGTTTTCGCAATCTTCCTCGCAATCTTTTCACGCTCGCGAATATTATCGCTCTCAGCCATGTCGGTAGAGTGTCGAGCGCTCGCGTTTCACCCCTCTCGACAGAGTATCGGGCAACGACTAATCGTTTTGTGGAATCGCGAACACGTTAAATCCTGTTCTGTATCGCCCGTTCGTAAGCGAGCTGTCCTTGTCTATCACTAGAAATCCATACTTTTGCTGCCAACAAGTACGACATAATTCACTGAAATCCTCGTACGACATATCGGTATTCTCATGATCGTTGTACACATGTTTCAAGTTGGTACCGTCCTGCTTAAACATGATCAGCAGGTTCGCGTTGTCGCGTATAAGATGTTTTGGTATTCTCGCGTACGTCTGACAGAGATAGAAGCAGTCGACGTTCGAATGGCGTCCCATTGAAAAGTACTCTCTTATCGTATCTTGCTTGTCACACGCCACATCATCGAAGACGAAAATCGAGTTTGGACGTGCCTCGCTCGGTGGAATAACGTCACTGTTATTGGAGAACGTAAAGTAGCCGATTTCGTCGATCGACGTCAACAAATTCTCCAGATACTGATATTTCGGCTGTTGCAGCGACTTCGAGTACACGTACACGTTCTCGAAACGTACACCGTGCGGACTTTCCAGTAGGCTTATCAGAACGTTGGTTTTACCGCAATTCGAAGGGCCGCAAACGATCGCGCGTATAGTAGTCGGTAGCATCGTACCGTGTCTGCGCATCTCCGCGTTGTCCCCCATCGATCGTAATCTGTCGTCGCAATTCGTCACGCGTATCGTCAAAGGTTGTCGCACGAATCTCATTTTTATACTCCCGATTGGATCGAACGCCTGCCTATATATATAGAGGTGCATCGAAGTGAAATCACACAGTCTTGAAAATGTTTCTTCTTTTGACGGACAAGAGAGATATTCTCACGCTTACCGCCGAGCAGTTGCAGTTTGTGCCGAAAGCACTTTTGTTGCAAAACTTTGGTCACTACGTGCAGCTACTGTGGGACAAGCTTCCGGAACACATAAAGGTTGATTCGGAGGTTCAGCAATATCGTCGATGCATGCAGCATTATAATCAACCGTGGCAGCAAACGCACATTGACGGTCCAGCGCCGTTGATAAAGGATTGCAGCGAATGTCAACGAAAATAGGTAGAGGTCTATTAAATCACGCGATAAACGCACTTCCGATCGAATTTCATATCCCAGGCTATCAGTTTTGCGGTCCGGGCACGCGGCTAGAAAAGCGATTAGCTAGAGGCGATCGAGGTATCAACCCACTGGACGCGGCGTGCCGTGAACACGATATAGCATACTCTCGGAGTAACAATCTAGCCGAAAGACACGCGGCGGATAGGATACTCGCCAAGAGAGCGCAAACTCGCATCATTGCAAGAGATTCGACTCTCGGTGAGAGAGCCGCAGCCACAGCTGTCTGGACAGCGATGAAAGCCAAGACAAAGTTCGGTATGGGTCTGAAGACGAAGAAGACGAAGAAAAAGACGGTGAAAAAACAAATACTTCCGGCAGCGAAACGCGGCGGTCTATTGCCGATTCTACCAATGTTGGGTGCGCTCGGATCCCGGTGGAGCGGCTGGCGTAGCAAAGATGGTGAACGATGGAAAAGCCGCGCAACATCAGATGCAAGAGAGGCTACGTCACAATCGCGCCATGGAAGGTCACGGATTGTATCTTGCGCCATACAAATACGGACGAGGAGTCTTAACGAGAAAAAAAAAAACGTCAAAGAGACGTTAAAATTGCCGCAGGGTGTAACCACCAACATACAATTGCTGCAACTAGCAAAACGTATGTACATTCCATATTTTAGAGGTGTTTTCATGCGTGACTCATTACCGATCGGTGGTATATATCGAAATGAGAGCGGCATCGTAAATTTGGATAACACCAAAGGACCTGGTACTCATTGGGTGGCATACGCAAAGAGAGGGAATCGCGCTATATATTTCGACAGTTTCGGCAATCTTCGACCACCGAATGAATTGGTGCGATATTTAAATGTGATGAAAATAGAATATAATCACACACCTGTTCAAACTTACGATCAGAGCATCTGCGGACAATTGTGTTTGCAGTTTCTCCAAACGGTCGATGTACGCGAATTTAAAGACAGACATTGCGCTATTTAACTTAGTATTCGTTAAACAGTTTGGTCAACATGTCTATGACATTCACGCTGACTGGGAGGAGTAGCGTTCTCGCGGTAAACTACTCCCCCACCGTAGATTTGAGCGATGGTGAATACGAGCTCGGTCTAGCGGATTTTGAGAGTTATCACACGATATCGAACGTGAATTCCACGAATAATAAATTTTACTTTGGCAAAGATGACGCGGAAATTATGATTCCCGAGGGATCATACGAGCTGCAAGCGATACATGAATTTTTGAAACATACAATTTCACGAAAACGTGCGCGACATGCAGTTCGTGACGACGATAAAAAACACGCTGACGACGGTGACTTTGAAGATGGAGAATGGCCGATAGTGCTCCGGGCTAATTACAATACGATGAGGAGCGAGATTAAATGCGCCTACAGAATAAATTTTAGCAAGCCTAACAACATTGGATCGCTACTAGGATTCTCGAGCCGTATACTGCAGCCGCGAAAATGGTATGAGTCGAACACGCCGATTAACATTATCAACGTGAACATTATCCGCGTAGAGTGTAACGTGACCGCGGGTACGTACAGCAACGGTAAACTCGTTCATACGATACATGAATTTTCACCGAGGGTACCACCAGGATATAAGATATCGGAAACACCGGCGCACATCATTTACCTACCGATCATTGTACGGAGCATTACGGATTTAACGTTACGTGTTGTCGACCAAAACGGACGATTACTCGATTTTCGAGGAGAAGAGATCACCATTAGATTGCACATACGACGGCGACAGTGATAACATACGTATGCAGTGTATGAGATGCTCGTGTTGAACAAAGACGTGAGAGATAACACAATCTTTACGAGGCCAGCGACAACAACGTCGGTATTCGCTAATATCCAATCATCCGGTTGCACTAAGAAAAAGAAATTGAACGCATCAAACGTTGCGTTTTTACAATCTTTGGGATTTGCGGTGCGAAACATTTGAACGATGACTGATATTCTCAACATCGAAGACGAGCCAATCTTTGACGATCGCATCGTCAAGATTGAGACTCACGCGTACAACCCGTTTGCCAACACAACATTTGGACACAGTGACGAGATAAGAATACCCATACAACAACAGGATCTGTATACGTTGCCGTATGAGAGTTTCCTATACATCGAGGGAGAACTGAAGATAAACAACCCAGTTGAAGGATCTACTGTGGCGCTGGGAAATAATTGTGCCGCATTCATGTTTGATGAGATTCGATACGAACTTGATGGCGTGGAGATTGATCGCAACAGAAACGTGGGAATAACAAGTGCGCTCAAAAACTATGTAACAATGACATTCGATAGAAGCATGACTATGAGTAACGCCAGCTGGACTGATCCGATTACTGTGAATGGATACTTTAATTTTTGCGTACCGCTCTACATGTTATTGGGATTTTGCGAGGATTACAGACGCGTGGTGATTAACGCTCGTCACGAGTTGATCTTAATACGATCGCGCAACGACAACAATTGTCTGGTTGGAGATTCTGCGCTGCGACCTGAGATCAACATATTCAAGATACAATGGCGAATGCCACACGTGTTGTTGAGTGAAATTAAGAAGTTGTCTATGCTGCGCGCTCTGGAAAGCGGACGTTACCTCAGCATGGGTTTTCGCTCGTGGGATCTGTATGAGTTTCCGCTATTGCAGCGTACAACCAAGCATTCATGGGCCATTAAGACCGCAACTCAGCTGGAGAAGCCGCGATATGTTATCTTTGCTCTGCAAACAGGCAAGAAGAACGTCATGGCTGAGGATACGAGTAAATTCGACCACTGCAAATTAACCAATGTGAAACTCTATCTGAATTCGGAATATTATCCGTACGACGACATGAATCTGGATTTCGATAAAAACAGATGGTCGATTCTGTACGACGCGTACACGCGTTTCTCCAAAGACTATTACGGATACGCGTATCTCGAGCCGAATCTCACCCTCACAATGTTTCTACTTAACAGTCCATTCGTGATCATCGATTGTTCTCGACAAAACGAATCGGTCAAGAGTGCAACAGTGGATGTGCGATTGGAATTTGAATGTAAGGAGAATGTGCCTGATAATACCACTGCGTACTGTCTCATCATACACGATCGCATGATCCAGTACAACCCGCTGACCAACGTTGTGCGCAAAATCACCTAAGTGTTCGCGACAACACCGAGTTTAGACAACAATTTAGAGAGGGGGAAGAGGAGCAGGATATAAATCAAAGTCTTGTGAGATGGTTGTCATTCCTCTCGACTGACGCATCAAAGAGGGAGATCTCATCATGTCTGTACCAACATTTGTGGATCTACAAGGATTCATCATCAATAACCGATTGATCGTGAAGGAGGTGGCGGTGCTGAGGAGGGGAACTGTTCTCGCACACTACATTTTTCGGAGTCCTGTACCATGGCATCTCCTTACAAAATCTGAAAAGTCTCAAGTTTTATGGTTGATGGCGAATCATCATGGACTGCAATGGGAGGAATCGTTGCGTACAGCATGGCAAAACGATTGATTACAGCAGCTGTGGTTGAAGATAATGATGAAATGTTGTGTACCGTATATGTTAAGGGACGCCAGAAACGAGAATGGCTGGCTAATATGCTTGATGATAACGCGAAGGAAAACTTAATCATCGAGACCTTGGATGCTGATTACGACGATATCGAGTCTCTAAATAATCTAGATGTTAAAAATACTATGCGATGTGGAAAACATGTTAAGAATTGCGCATTACAAAATGTATTCAAAATATTTAACTGGTGGTCACAACGCCAAAAAGAATTGCAATATTTGGAAAAATAAAATATTTAAACATTAATATGTTTTATCTCTTACTACCCCCTCCCCATTCTTTCCCCCGCGAGTCGTTTCTAAGAATTCTTATTTATCCAAGCACCGTCTCTCCCTTCTTCTAAATTTCAGAGCGCTAGAAGCACTCCCAGATACTCTCCCACCACATTTATTACTAATCTCCCCCACTACTTTTGGAAAAAGAGCATCACGTATACGGTTAGTTTTTATATCAGTCTTTCGTCAACTGTTCACATTGGTGGTTCACTTTTCACAATCTAGAGAAATGTTCTCGACTGGAAGAAGCAGTATGAATTACGTTCCGATTCAGGATGGTAAAACTCCCACAAATAAATGGAACAAGTAAGTTTCGATAAAGCATTGTATATTTTATACTTTATAATTTCCTTATAATTTATTAAAATATTTTTTATAGCATTTCATCCGGGCCTCGTCATGCGGTTCGTATACTTGGAAGAAAATACGCCTTAACCCCGACTTCGTATAAATATTTAGAGATTGGAATCAGCGTTGGAGCTGCATCATATGTGGAACTGGCTCTCTGCGATAATCGAGGCAATCGAATAATATTATCTATTGAAACATGGAAATTGCTAATGCAGAAACGAGCAGACATCGAACGATTACAATCAACTGAAACTCCATTATGGATTCGAGATATGATACTTGAAGTGGTTCAAATGTCTAATTCAAAAATTATAAAAATGACATTATTTAATAATTCTTTGTATATGCAACCATCGACTTTTCTACATTTATTCGATTTTGAAAATTGTATACGTCATATGTATTCATGGCTATCCGAAAACACGTATAATGTTAATGAAAAGTTTGCAAAATTTGTAGCTGTTTTACAACGTAATGACATCATAGATGTATGCAATGCTGCAAAAGTGATACGCGAAAGTGATGCGTTTGACGGCGAATCACTAATAGATTGCGAATTATTAACTTGCGCTATAAATGATATTCTTCACGATGCTTGTAATAAAATACACACTTATTAATAAACATTTATATTAATATTAAAAAAAAAATGCTTATTTCATTTTAGAAAATAATTTCTTCACACGCATTTCCATCCGCGCGCTCTCCCACCCATAAACAGTCCCAGCTCAAATACATAACTCCCACTCGTTGCAGTCCTTGCGGGGATGACGTCATACGGGGTCTCGAGGCGAAGCGCGTTTCGTGATGCTGGGAAGCATTCTCGGGTAGAGAGGGAGGGAGGCTAGGGAGAGAGCTAGCACTTAAAAGAAAGAGATAGCGTGAGGCGTTTACAAGAGAGATATAGTGTGAGATGCATGCGAGAAAGAGATAGCGCGGCAAATGATAAAGAGAGAGGAGAGGAGAGAGATAAGGAATTTTAAAATACACTTTTTTTTTTTACAATAATAATTTTTTTAATGTGTATATTTACATTTGTGTGTGTGTGTGTGTGTGTGTGTATGTGTGTATGTGTGAATTTAAAATTTAAAATAAGGATAATATATTAATAAAACTTAAAATAAATATAAATGAATATGAAAGTATATAATATAAAAATAAAAAAAAAGGTTGTGGAGGGGGCGCGACAGTGGTGGTGATGGTCCCGAGGCCATGAGGCTGGAGCAGATACACCCGCCTTGAATCTGATTGGCATGGATGGCGGGCAGCAAATGTAAGACTCCTTTATAACATAGAAAAAAAATATTAGCATTTTCTTAACTTTTAATTTAAAAAGGGATACTTACCAATTCCTGCACATCGGAAACTACTTAAATATTTCACTTAAATGTGTCTCAATTTTTAAAAGTTTATTGTTTGCAAATAGGGCACAGACTGCATGATGTTATTTGAGACACTGAGCCTCCACATTCACAGCATCTATCTTCCACAAGTAGAACGTATCGCTCAGTCTCATGTGTACGTACAGCACGAGCACGTAAAAACGTGTCATTCACTCGCAGGAAACACGCTGTGCAAAATTTGTCACCATTGTCAATTTCATAATAAAATGAAATGGAACACATTTTTTGAAGTTCGTCAATGTCGCGAACATCAGCACGTTTTAAAATTTTCACATGTTTTTCACAGAATTCCTCCTCATTGCACTCACTATCGTAATCGGAGTCTTCTAAAATTCTCATTTCATCATCGGATGATTCTTCTTCTCTATTGTCGATGACATCCGCTTCATTTTCTCCAATATTCATTTCTCCTTCTTCAATATTTATTTACGCACTTTGATTTTACTCTTCACTGTATGAATGCTAAAGACTTTTTGACACGGAGACAGACCCTCTCTCCATAAGCTTTAACCCCATCCCTCTCAAAATTTCCACAATGGAATATTGTAGAAATAAAATCGGGCGTTATCCGTTTATAAATTCGAGCAGTCGAACATCGACGCTATTTTGTTTGCACCTACGAAAATCTATGCCCTGACACGTTCGTCGATAACCGCAGCGTCGGACCCAAGATCCCTCATAAAATTTTCATAAAAAATATCAAAAAAAGATAATTCCATCTATTTGTTTACGAACGGTCGAATATCACGTTCAGGACCCCCCCCCCCCCCACCTTTCGTCGAAACCGAGCGTCCCCCGCCCGCATGATGTCAGCCCCCGCGCCACAGAGATACCCCCGCACCCCGCTCTCCCCTCGGAGGACCTGGATTAGAATCCGTCAATAATACCTACTAATGTCGCATGGACTGTCGAAGATGTTCAAAAATTTCCGAAGTATTTCGAATCTTGTGATACGAAGCAATAATATGATTTTAAAGTATTTTTATAGTAGATAATAGGAGCATAAGCAAAAATTGTGCGTGTAAGACATCCTTATAAATAAAAATCCAGAGGTTTTAAGTCCATAGATTTAAATGAATTAGCAAAAGGAAATTGGTTCCTGTAATTTTTCTTTAACGAAGTGTTGCTATTAAACTGTGCCGTAAACAAAAAGTTTTTATAATGTGAAAAGAAAGCATTTCTATACTCATGTTTATATGACTTATTTTATTTTTATAACTAGTACAATATGCATCTAAACTTATTGCTTTTTAATTTTTATTAAATGTATCGTGTACGTGTATTTTACGTACGTACGTGTACAAGTTATTATTATATTAATAATATTGCTGATATCTGGAGGATGTGCAGATAAAAGATTAATGAAAAGATTAATTTTATATACGTATATTGTATTCTATTCGTATATATAAAGAAAAAACGGCTAACATACAAAAGGTTTACTTGCTACTACAACTAACAAAAAAGAATGTGCGCCAACTTAAAACTAGTGACTATAAAGGTAACCATGAGACGACCATGTTTCCTATAGCCGCATTATAAAAAGAACAAAAATCAAATCTGCCATTTACTTCCAACACACCCTTCTCAATGGTAGATTTTCTTATTTGCAACGCTTTTTTCTTAATGCAAACAAAAACTATCCTTGTCTTGGAAACATAACATCATATCCTAACTAAAAACTTATATCATAACGTACATTCTCATTATAAGTTTAAAACAAACCCATGAGTTCCCTTAATTTAATAAATTGACTCTTTCCCAAGGATTTAGTTAATATATCTGCTATCTGATCATTTGTACTTATATATGTAACATCTATTATATTTTCTCTTATTTTTTCTCTTATAAAATGGTTTATATTCACATGTTTAAGACGTTTATGGAACTTTGGATTTTTACTTACTCGAATAGCGGACTGATTGTCTTCATATAATTTAACGCAAACAAACTCCTTTTTTACCATAAAATCTTTGAACAGAAATCTAAGCCAACATGCTTCGCTTGCTGCGTATTCCGCCTCTGTGGACGATAGTGCCACTGTAGGTTGCTTCTTACTACTCCAAGATATTAAACAACCTAATATTTTGAAAATATATCCGGCAGTTGATCGACGATCTATGTTATCACCAGCCCAATCGGAATCAACATATCCTACTATACAATCTTCTCTAATATTGTTCCGTTTAAACATTAGACTTAAGTTTATAGTACCTTTGATATATCGTAAGACTCTCTTTAATGCTCGCCATAAATCTTCGCTCGCGCAAGACTGATATCTGCTTAGAATACTAATCGAATTACATAAGTCCGGTCTAGTACACAACATTACATACATTAGAGTGCCAATTAGCTGTCTACATCGATGTTCTAATTCTTCAGATTCAGATTTTTCTCTCTTAAGAGTTTCATGTTTAAAATTTACTTCCATAGGTGTCGATACCGTTTTACAATTATCCATATTATATTTAGTAATAATTCTTTCCAAACTTTTTGACTGATTTAGAATAATTTCACCTTTTTCCATTTTTTGCTCGATAACTATGCCTAAAAAATGCTTCACATTTTCAAAATCTTTCATTTTAAAACAACGATTTAAAACGCTTTTTACTTCTAATACCTCCTGTTTGTCAGTTCCAGCCAGCAATAAATCATCTACATATAAGAGTATAAAAATCTTACCCAATTTTGTTGTTCTTACATATAGGCAATAATCATATTCTGATCTGATAAATCCCTGCTCAATCATTACTCCATGAAATGTTATTCCAACCTTTTGGTGATCCTTTTAGGCCGTATAATGTTATTTTAAGTTTACATACTTCATTAGTTTTTAAGTTGAAACCCTGTGGTAAAGACATGTATACATCGCTAATCTTACCATGTAAAAAAGCATTGCATACATCCATCTGTAATATAGGTATATTTAAATTATTACAAACTGCTAGAAAAACTCTAACGGTTGACAATTTCGCTACTGGACTGAAGATATCAGAAAAGGATACATTTTTTTGTTTAAAACCTCTCGCTACCAACCGAGCCTTATATTTTAAAACGTCTCCTTTTTCATTTCGCTTTTCTTACGAGGGTGGTCTGAAAAGTTTTCGACCTAACAAAGATACAACACATTTTTTCTGAAATTTTTTTTTTATTTTTCAACATAGTCTCCTTGTAACTCTACACACTTCTCCCAGCGATGCTCCCATCTCTGTAACCCGTCAAAATAGTACTCGGCATTTTTCTCTGCAAAATAATTGTTCACGAAGGTGATTGCCTCTTCATTTGACGAAAATCTTTGTCCTCCGAGCGCAATTTTTAGATGAGGGAACAAAAAGAAGTCGCTTGGGGCTAGATCTGGTGAGTAAGGCGGATGGTCAAGCAGTTCAAACGATAATTCGTGGATTTTCGCCATGGCAACCGCTGAGGTGTGAGACGGTGCGTTGTCTTGGTGAAACAGGATTTTCTTTTTCTGCAAATGTGGCCGTTTTTCCGCAAGTTCTGCCTTCAGCTTGTCAAGTAATGATGCGTAGTATGCTCCTGTAATGGTTTTTCCTTTTTGAAGATAATCGATTAAAATAACTCCATGACTATCCCAAAAAACAGTCGCCATCACTTTCCCAGCCGAAAAAACAGTTTTTGCTTTTTTTGGAGCCGGTTCCCCCTTTGCAGTCCACTGTTTGGATTGTATTTTTGTTTCGGGCGTATAATGGTGTATCCAAGTTTCATCTACAGTAATTAATCGGCGCCAAAACTCGGATTTATTGCGCCTAAACTGCGTCAAAAGAGCGTTGGAAATGTTCATTCGAACACGTTTTTGGTCTAACGTGAGCAAACGCGGCACCCAACGCGCGGACAGCTTTCTCATGCCTAAATGTTGATCTAATATGTGACAAACACGTTCTTTTGACATGTTCATAACCTCTGCTATCTCTCTCACTTTAATTCGGCGGTCGTCTAGCACCATTTGGTGAACTTTGGCGATGTTTTCGTCGGTAGTTGCAGTTTTTGGACGTCCCGAACGTTCATCGTCTCCCAAGCTCTTACGGCCACGTTTAAATTCAGCTGCCCAAAATTTCACTGTGGTAAATGATGGTGCAGAGTCCCCATACACAGAATCCAACTCATCTTTGATTTGCGTAGGCGTATTGCCTTTCAAAAACAAATATTTAATGACAGCTCGATACTCGATTTTGTCCATTTTCACAAAAAAACTCACACCAACTCACTCAAACGACTGTTACATAAAAACTGCGCGTCCAAAATGGCTGAAACTTTAGATGAGTAACTGTCAACAGATGAACAACGAAATTCAGTAGCTTTTATTTACGAGTGTTGTCATCTTCACGTTGAGGTCGGAAACTTTTCAGACCACCCTCGTAAACAACCATTTACTGTCAATGAGTTCACATTTTTCCGGTTTCGTCATCACGGTCCAGGTATCGTTTTCCTTTAATGCTTCCATCTCAGTTTTCATTGCCCTTTTCCACATTTCTGATTCTCTGCCAGACATGGCTTTTCTTCTACTAGAGACATAAAGTTCACTTCATAATCTTCATAAGCTGTAGGCTTCCTCAGTTTGCTTCTATCTCTTAACTCGTATCTTTGTGTTAATTCTTTAGTTTCTTTGCATGACGCATAATCATCGTTGAGGCTACTCTCACCTGTCCATCCGTCACCTTCTGATTTGTTGTCTGCTTCTAATCTTCTATCCTCTTGTATCTTATCCATTTCAATTCTTGTTTCAGAAACAATTTTTTCGGCTGCCTCTTCTTCAGATATGATACTTGTTCCAGTTTCCTTTGTTCTTTCGTTTTCGTCTCGTAAGAAAATTATATCTTTCAAAATTTCTACCTTCTTCTTTTGTGGAAAGTAAATTCTATTACCTTTTGTATTCTCGCTGTATCCGATGACGATTCCTTCTTTACTTTTAGCGTCAAATTTCAATCTTCTTTCCTTAGGTATATGAGCTGCTAACTTTTGATCCAAAAACCTTAAAAATATTTATATCAGGTTTTTTCGAATGCCATAATTCAAAGGGAGATTTTATATTTTCTGGACTGGAACCCGTCCTATTTAACGTAAACACCGCCGTGTTCACTGCTTCAGCCCAAAATATTTTTGACATGTTCATGCTATGTAGCATTGTTCTTGACGCTTCCACAATGGTTCTCATCTCGCGTTCGGCACGCCCGTTTTGTTGTGGAGTGTATACCACGGATCGTTGGTGACATATGCCATTTTCTTCTAACAAATTTTTTACACCTTGGTTTGTAAATTCTAAACCATTATCTGTGCGCAAGATCTTTACTTTGTTTCCAGTTTCAGTTTCGGCCGTTTTTATGAATGTTGCAATCTTCTGTTTTACTTCTGATTTGTGCTGAATAAAATACACATACCTGTAACTTGAGTAGTCATCTTTTAGCAGTAAAAAATACTTTGCACCTCCTAGAGATGTCGTTTCCATGGGTCCATACAAATCTCCATGAATTAGTTCGCATGTTCTGGATCCTTTCGACTGACTCGCCGGATATGAACTCCTATGCTGTTTACCTATAATCCTTACAAATAGGATGTGGATCTTCTTATTTAAATTTTACATTATTACGTTAGGAATTTTCTTATATGTTCATAATTTTGATGCGCAAGTTTTCGATGCCAGTCTGTTAGCATCTCTATTGCCATTTGACAAAATGTGTTACTTTGACAGCCACGTATACATTTAGTTTTATCTCCATTATCTTGACTCGATTTAAAAAACATTTTATATAGTTTACCTTGTCTTTTCGCGATAGCACATACTTGTCCATTTTTATTTACCAATTCGCATTTTAAATTGTCTGAACGCATCTCATAACCCTTATCCAGTGCACAACCGAGCGAAAATAAATTAATCTTCAATTCTGGTACAAATAAAACATTCGATATTTTTATCTTTATCCATTCTTGTCCATTCCAAGCATTTAACTCTACAGTGCCGACACCACATATTTTTAGAAAAGTACCATTGCCTATTTTTACTTTGCGTTCATCTGTAACTTTCCTATAATGCTCAAAAAGATCCAAATTATTACACATATGCTCACTTGCACCGCTATCCATACACCAATCAGCTTCGTTCAACGGTTGTCCTCCCATAAACGCTATTTCTTGTTCATTTTCTTTATACCAGTTCAAAGCAAAAGTTTCGCCGATGAATACATTTTCATCTCTTTCTTCTTGTTTCGGTTTCTTCTTATCATCTTTACTCTTTTTAAACCGACAGTCAGCCATTAAATGTCCAGGCTTTTTACATAAATAACATGCCTTCTGTTCCTTTCCTTGTTCATGCTTTTTTATTTTAAAGCAATTTTTAGCTATATGCCTCGTTTTGTTGCATATGAAGCATTTTATAGCTCGATTTCCATTCTGCTTTTTCTTACTGATATCCAACTTACTTGACAAAGCTGTTACGCTTTCGCTTGAATTTATCCTTTCCTCTTATATTAAGAGTCTTGATGTAAGTTCTTGAAGCAGTTTGATTTCAACCGCAGTGGATTCCCATGCTGATATAAAATGTTTGAGTTTTTCTGGGAGCGACATCAATATTTTTGTAATAAACATACTTTCCGACACATCTTCTCCCATTTGTTTTAATTGACTTCTTATTTCTTCGAGTTGAGAAATGAATACTGAGATACCCTCTCCTTTGCTTTCCAAAGCAAAAAACCTCTGTTGCAAAGTGAACACTAACCTTAGATTTCTTTTCGTACACAGAAAGTAACTTCTCCCACATCTCATGGGATGTTTGACATGACAACAAATGTACTAGAGGACCTTCCTCCATCCTCGTGACGATTATCTCTTGAGCTTTCGCGTCAAGTTTATCCCAGTCGTCACTCGTTGCTATAGATTTCTTCCTTATTCCAGTCGCACACATTTTTCACTTTCAACGTTACTACAACCTGGAACTTCCAAGTGATCCAGTTTCTTCAGTGAATTTTATCACTGATTGACCCGAGTTTTTCATTTCTGCCGTTTTCTTATACCTTATCTTGGAACACAAGACTTCTCCTAACCTCAAACGCTTCTTTCACTTCCTTTTACTTTTAATCTAACACCCTCGATTTTACAGGGCACTGGGCCCATAACCTGTTGATATCCGGAGGATGTGCAGATAAAAGATTAATGAAAAGATTAATTTTATATACATATATATTGTATTCTATTCGTACATATAAAGAAAAAACGGCTAACATACAAAAGGTTTACTTGCTACCAGTGCCGTAACTAGCCTCCATTGCGCCCGGTGCGAGCTCATTATTTTGCGCCCCCTCCCTCCTCCCAAATATTTATAATAAAAAATTTCACTAAAAAGGACGTTTATTTGTTGTAAATAAATATACATTTTTATTTGTTAATTTTTTTATTTGTATATTTATTTTTTTTTAATTGTATTTATTTGTATTTATTATATATATTATATAATATATATCATATTTATCATTATTAACATTTTCATTATATATTTATTATATTTATAATAAGAAAATACCAAAAACATAACTTTTTTAAAAGTATAAACATCAGGACATGCAAATGGATAATCGATGTGCGTAACTATTCTTAAACTAAAAGATTTTCGTAACTGTAAATAAAGATTCTTTAGACAAAACAAACAATAAAACATAAAACATTAAGATTAGGAAACATTAAGACATTAAAAAAGAAATATTACAAAATATCAATTACATCACAAGGTAACTTTGCGAGCTTTACGTGATGCAAATTCATCAATAATATTTTCATAATCAAGTTGCCTTGCAATTGAGTTCTCTATGGATAAAATACCTAAATTTGTCAGTCTTTGCTGTCCCATAGAGGATCTTAAATATGTTTTAATAAGATTTAATTTACTAAAACTGCGTTCGCATGAAGCAACAGTAACAGGTAGCGTTAAAAATATTCTTAAAGCTATATCGACATTTGGACAAGTCTCCACTAATGAAAATTGATGAAGTGTCTGAAGCAAATCTAAAGAACTTGTGGATTCGGAGTCAGCAAAAAGTGTATGCCCTTGAAATTTCAAAGATTCTAATTCACTTAAAAATTCTGCTCGATTTATGTCATTTTCGTAATTAAGTGCTAAATCTGCCGCTTGCTTTTTTAGATTTTCGGTGCTAATGTTCTTTAAACTCTGAATAGATAAAAAATTGAAATTTTCAGCAATATCATTAAGCTTTTCGAATCTCCATTGGAAATGAGTTATTAAAGTGTCTATTACTTGAAAAATTTTAATTGTAATCTTTTCTTTGGATGTTATATAGTAATCCTGATCTTTTGCTCGTTTTCTTTTCTCTACAAAATCGCCTTCTATTCCTATCTTTTCACTTAATTTTAGCGCTTCATTAAAGATTTTCTCGAAATTTTCATCTCTGAAGTTTTGAATCTGTTTGGTCAATCCCTGTATCATTTTTGCACCTCTGTCTACCGTGACATTTTTTAATTGTAAACTTTGATTCATTCTATCAATGACTGCCAAAATTCGTGCCCATACGATTAATGTACACACAAATTTATAATTAATACTTATTAAAAGAAATTTAGCTGTTGCAATAGTTTCTGCATTAAAAGTATCAGAAGTCAAAACATTTAAAGCAGTGACAACTTGTGGGAGTTGAGTATATAAAGAATTTACTGCTTTTGCTTTAGGTGACCACCTAGTGTCAGCGTGACATTTCAAAGATATATTAATATGTTTCATTAAAACTTTCCAACGTATTGTCGACCCAGAAAAAAACGTAAATAATCTTTGAACTATGCCAAAAAATGTTACCATATCTGATGTAACACTAGCAGCATTTATACCAGCTAGATTCAAACTATGTGCTGCACACGGTACAAATCGAGCATATTTATTAATTTGTTGAATTTTAGCTTGAACACCGTTGTATTTTCCACTCATATTAGTTCCATTGTCATAACCCTGCCCTCGAATATTTGCAATATTTAACCCGTCTACTTTCAATTTTTGTAAAATTTCATTGGCTAACCCGTTACCTGTTTTTTCATGAGAGTGAATAAAATCTATAAAACGTTCTTCTATGCTGACCTTTCCATTAAAAACTTTCACATATCTTAAAATTTGAGACATTTGTTCTTGATGCGATATGTCCGGGGTACAATCAAATAGAATAGAAAAATACCTGGCAATTTTTACTTCTTTAATAATTTGTGTTTTAACTTTAGTTCCCATTAATTCAATTAATTCGTTTTGAATTAACGGAGAGAAATAAAATGTGCTTCCTTTTTTATGAGTATCGATGTGTGCCTTCAGCTTTGGATTATATTTTGCTATCATATTAACAGCACTTAGAAGTATTCCTGAACTCGGTTCACCTATTTTTTCATTAGATCCTCTTAGAGCTAAATTATTCTCTGCACAAAACATAATAACATCAATGTGGACTCTTAGCGTATGTCGCCATTTTTCCTTTTCTTGATCTATTGCCATTTGAAGGGAAGCATCAATTGAAGATTTAGATCGTAAACCTTTTTCTATTGTTTTCCATTTAATATAGTTTTTACGATGAAGGGTTGAGTTCTCATGGTCAGGAATTCTGGGACTTAAATGTCGCCAGTCATTAAAACCTCGCGTTGGATCAGAAAGTGATGATATTGCGGGATTTGGCGGCCATGACGGATTAAAAAGTATGGAAAACAAAATATTACATTTTTTCTTTTATTATAAATTAACCACGTTCGTTCTATAAATTGGCCGTTAGCTAGTTTTCTTTTAAACCATTCCTTGCTAAATTTTCTGTTATTCATTTCAGAAAGAGAAAAGTTTGACTCTTTTCCTTGGTCAGGACCTTGTTCTATAAGAAAACTGCGAATGGAATTGTTCAGCGGGAACCATGATTCTGGATCATTTCTGTCAAGAGAGGCGGACGTATTATCTGCTTGCAAAGCTTTTGGGATTTCAAGAATTCCGTCTTGCAAAGTAGAATCATTTAAATCTAAATCGGTTGCATCTAAAGATACGGTTTTGTCCGTTTGATCAGGATCTGATGTGGTAGGGACTAGTTTTTGACATATTTCATCTACTATATCGCTAGTTTTTATATCATTTATGTGAGAGTTGCTTGGACGATTTTCGTCCAATACATTCAAATCGGTTTTTCTCCAGCTAATCAAAACTTTTGACATTTTTTTATCTTCATTTTCTTTTTCTCGCTTCCTCTTCCGAAACTCAGCCCCAGATGGGCGTTTAGGAGGCATTATAGAATGATTATGTGACCTAGTTTAAAGTAAACGAAACAACAATTCAAGCAAAATTCAAATATTGCAAATCGTCCGGCTACATTTAAGCTATACTTAATATTTTATCTTTATGTTCGAGGATAAGATAAGATATATTAACGTATAAACTTACAAGCAGGAATATTAGTGGTCAGCTATTATGACGGCTGGCGGTGGGCGAGCTAACTTATGTAGTATAATAGATTTCGTTGAGAAATTGAGTGGTCACTTGGTGGTGCACCCTATAAGGGATTCGAATGCAACTTTTCGCGTAAATTGCGGCTCGGTTGTTTAGTTATTTGTGGCGTTCACGCAACGGCGCCATGCCTACTGTAAGCGAAACTCGTGTCCAACAAAAGAACATCTATGCGACAAGGATAGATACAAGATAATCTCTTGTCGTTGAGCGTATGCACTGAAACAATAGATGCTCCTTGTACGTTGTGCCACGTTTGTCCATGTATGCGCCCTCGAGAGAAAAGTTATAAAATAAGATAGAGATATATATTTGTTCTTTTATTTTCTTAGACTCTTCGCCCATATTCCTCCTTCATGAATTTAAACTCTATGAACGGCGCGCAGAGAGACGACTCCATACGCTGCCATGGTGAACATTTGGGCTTGAATATATTTTTTTATCGAAGTTTTTTAGAAATTTATCTTATTTCTTTTGTAACTTTGTAAATTTATTGTCTTGACTGTGCCCCCCTGAAGCTTGCGCCCGGTGCGGGGGCACCGACGGCACTCCCTTAGTTACGGCACTGCTTGCTACTACAATTAACAAAAAGAATGTGCGCCAACTTAAAACTAGTGACTATAAAGGTAACCATGAGACGACCATGTTTCCAATAGCGCGCAATATAAAAAGAACAAAAATCAAATGTGCAATTTACTTCTAACAAATATTAATATTTATATTCTTGCAGCCGTCATGGAGATAACTTTAATTCGGACAGTTAACATTCATGTTTTGCACATTGTCGTAAAGATTTACTTATCTGTGACATTGATAAGGTTTTGTAAGTATGTTATTAAGCCCGATTATTTATTTTAAGTCTTGACAATGCATACGCTGCAATACACGATTAATTTTTAAGCTAGGATATATTTTAATAATTGTGTAATGTATATAATCACGAAAAGAAAAATCACTGGAAACACACATAATTACTTCATATTTGTAACTCAAAATCAGTTTTTAAATAATTGAAAGCCATTAAAAATTATAAATTTTTAAAAAATGTTAATTTAATAACGCAACTATTTTAATTGTTTCATTTTATGCTATTATAAAGGTTTAAAAAATATTAATATATTTGAAAATGTTATTTATATACATATATACATATATACGAGGGTGGTCTGAAAAGTTTCCGACCTAACAAAGATACAACACATTTTTTCTGAATTTTTTTTTTATTTTTCAACATAGTCTCCTTGTAACTCTACACACTTCTCCCAGCGATGCTCCCATCTCTGTAACCCGTCAAAATAGTACTCGGCATTTTTCTCTGCAAAATAATTGTTCACGAAGGTGATTGCCTCTTCATTTGACGAAAATCTTTGTCCTCCGAGCGCAATTTTTAGATGAGGGAACAAAAAGAAGTCGCTTGGGGCTAGATCTGGTGAGTAAGGCGGATGGTCAAGCAGTTCAAACGATAATTCGTGGATTTTCGCCATGGCAACCGCTGAGGTGTGAGACGGTGCGTTGTCTTGGTGAAACAGGATTTTCTTTTTCTGCAAATGTGGCCGTTTTTCCGCAAGTTCTGCCTTCAGCTTGTCAAGTAATGATGCGTAGTATGCTCCTGTAATGGTTTTTCCTTTTTGAAGATAATCGATTAAAATAACTCCATGACTATCCCAAAAAACAGTCGCCATCACTTTCCCAGCCGAAAAAACAGTTTTTGCTTTTTTTGGAGCCGGTTCCCCCTTTGCAGTCCACTGTTTGGATTGTATTTTTGTTTCGGGCGTATAATGGTGTATCCAAGTTTCATCTACAGTAATTAATCGGCGCCAAAACTCGGATTTATTGCGCCTAAACTGCGTCAAAAGAGCGTTGGAAATGTTCATTCGAACACGTTTTTGGTCTAACGTGAGCAAACGCGGCACCCAACGCGCGGACAGCTTTCTCATGCCTAAATGTTGATCTAATATGTGACAAACACGTTCTTTTGACATGTTCATAACCTCTGCTATCTCTCTCACTTTAATTCGGCGGTCGTCTAGCACCATTTGGTGAACTTTGGCGATGTTTTCGTCGGTAGTTGCAGTTTTTGGACGTCCCGAACGTTCATCGTCTCCCAAGCTCTTACGGCCACGTTTAAATTCAGCTGCCCAAAATTTCACTGTGGTAAATGATGGTGCAGAGTCCCCATACACAGAATCCAACTCATCTTTGATTTGCGTAGGCGTATTGCCTTTCAAAAACAAATATTTAATGACAGCTCGATACTCGATTTTGTCCATTTTCACAAAAAAACTCACACCAACTCACTCAAACGACTGTTACATAAAAACTGCGCGTCCAAAATGGCTGAAACTTTAGATGAGTAACTGTCAACAGATGAACAACGAAATTCAGTAGCTTTTATTTACGAGTGTTGTCATCTTCACGTTGAGGTCGGAAACTTTTCAGACCACCCTCGTATATACATATACTGCAACGTCTTAACCCGCCTCGGGACGCCGATCCCGAGGGTGGAAAGCGGCAAACGGTATCTGAGTCTTGCCGACTCCAATTTTGAATATCTTTACGTCGGCCGGTATCAGTGACGGTACGCAACGGTAGCTCGATAAGACTGAAAAGAGATTGTAGTACGGTATTGGGCGCCAGGCGCAATTGTTCGCGCCGCGGTATCGGTAATACGGGAAAACAACGTTATTTCCGGCTACGCCCTGCTCAGTATATGGCAGAGGGGCGTGGTTCAATTAACTGGTCTGGTTCTGGAGAGGAGATCTCATACAAAGAAAATGCACAAAAATAGTCATTTAACAATGATATATTTAACACTGATGTATAACGTGAACAAATACAATCGAGAAATAATATTTTACATAAATGGGGTTGGAAATGGATTACAATATTAATATACTGTCGCGTCGGGTTCTTTTCTCCCGGGCGCGCTACAAACGATAGTGCCAATTTACTTAAACGACGGTGTCTTGCGAAAATATACGCTAGGTAATAACGATTTTCACAAAATTAATGTTCGGTAATGCCCTGGGAGTCGAGTCTAATCGTAACGGCGATATTCGATCACCGGGAAGTTCGCGATACAAAGACAGTAGGATTCCTTCACGACACGTGGCGATCACGTGACCGAAAGGAATGCGGCGCGAGCGCGGAACAATAGGAGTCAACTATAACGGGAGACGGTATAATTTCGGGAATATTCGAGACACGATAATTCTTTACCCTGACATTGACTTTACGGTCTCTTTCGGTATTACGGTAATAGTTTTCGATACGCTAATTGATAGCTTACAATATAACGAGTAGTCTTCATGCAAGAGCTATCGGCCGATCGCGCGGTAATTTCGTGGCTCTCTCTCGACTCTCGCGGAGTTCTCTTTGAGCCTACGCTAACGGTAACTCGCGGAGAGCGACACCACGCAAATTCCGGTATCTCACGACACGATATTCTCGAATCAGACACACAGTAATTTTACGGTACGAGAACGGTGCAATAAGTTCCTTCTAGTATTACGATACGATGATTATCTCGGTACACGAAACGATTTTACACTTAACTACGACTGTCGGCGGCGGCCTCTCCGAGAGGGATACACTCGCGGCAATCTGGTTTGAGCCGATCTCGCGGTAACTATTTTCGGAGTTGTTGCTCCCAAAACGGCATCGGTAAGCTACGGTATGTTACTTACGGTAACTGTGGATTCTCGGAATCGCGGCGCGGCATCAGCTCAACCAGCATCATCGCAACACTTAACGGCTACCTGAGTGGCGGCTTACAGTAATGGTCGATCTCAATTATCGTCCTGGCGAACTCGATCCCGGCGTTCCTCACGCGGTAGCGGCGTACCGAACAGTAACTCTCTCCGAGAGAGTTCTCAGGTCCCTCGATTCCCGCGCCGATCTTCCGCGCATCCTGTCGATGTTCGCTGCTGTGGGGTGGCTTCGATCCGCCTATCGATTCTCCACTTCCCTCCTAGCTCGCTAGCGGTAACTCAAGGGATCTTCTTCCGCACGTGTTGACTGATTCTCGGGTTGCTGTGTAGCGCCCGTCGTGGTATTTCAGGGGTCGGATGTGGCAGGCTGGCCAGGCCGTACTCCAATCCTTCCCGATAATAGTAGCGGTAATTGCGGGGTCCTCCACTCATCCGGCAGTATGCGGGGGGGAACCTCCGGTAGTTCTTTCCCGATGCTGCGGTTTTCTAAAAAAATGCAGTATACACATACGGATGCAAGGAGAAATGCAGAATCGGCGGGGTTCGATACCTGACCTGAGTATCCTCGGAGAGTCCGATCCGCGGTTTCCTCCGGTCCTTTTCTGTCGCCGGTATGCTCCGCGTTCTCGGTATCTTGCGTTACAAAATTGTTGTCGACCACTCAGGCAGTCCTGCGACTCGCTTTTATTACAGTAGCGGGAACTGCGGTAATTATTATCGAATTCGAGGTCGCTCCCTCTCAGTCACGAGGAGCAACCCCGGAATCGTTCCCCCCCTCCCGCTCGGGCAGTAACCCTTGTGACGGCACAAAAAGGCGTCACGTCACAACACATACAAAGAAGTTCAAAAATAATTTTAACTAGAATTTAACGTTTAAACTAAGAAAATTTATTTCCAAAAGCATCGTAGACACCTCTATATATGACATATTTGAAATGATATTATTTTTTTGCTACTAAAATTATTTTATTCTATTAAAATTTTTACAATAAATGATAATCGTCAATTGATTAAAAAATTAACAGCATCAAAAAGGTGATTATGTGTGCACGTGTCCTTCTTTCTAATTTCGAAAACATTCGATATAATACATTAATAATTTTCTTTAAAAATTAATTGTAATAAAAAATATTTTTATGAAATATTTAGTTGCAATAATTATGTTAGTACACAGTTATAATAATTTTGTCATAAGTAATCCAATTTTTATTATAATTCAAACAAAGTTGGCCAGGTAATAACGCATAATTTGAACTTGTAAGTTTGTAACTGCAAACATAAATGCATACAAATTGTATATCCTTTGCCATTATTTCTAAATATCACAGCGTGATACTGATTTTTACTGCTCAACTAATTTTGACTTATAGTTACTTATGTGTAAATATTATTGAATAATATAGCAATTAACTGATATAAATAAATTGATTACTCAGAACGGATTTACTGTTACAAATTATTTAATATTCTTTTTCTTAATAAAAGTTTTTGGAAAGTTTAATTTCATTCTATTAAAATCATTTAACACAATTTAAAATAATTCACAAAATAAAAATAATCTGTTTCTCAATTTAAAAACTAATTAATTCGTTGATTAGTTTAATTTCATGTAAATTAATTTATTTTCTAAGATTTTTTCCCAAAATTTGTTAATTTCGAGATCAGCAAAAATATGTGTATGTATGTATTTATTTATTACCGTCCCCTTGGGGTTTCGACTTCCGGTTACAGCAAAATTTACAAAAATTTACAAAAATTTACAGAAATTTACAAAAACCTTAAACTAGTTATATACTATTTTATTCTAAATTAAAACTATCTTACTTACTATCTTATATCTATCTTAAAACTACTTATTTCTAAACTAAATTAAATTAACGCGAGAGAGAGAAAGAGAGAGTAACCGCTCTTATAAGCCCTACGACTACCGGTTCCATCACACATCCCACTTACTCCACATTCAACCTCATCCTTTCACACCGCTCCCGCCCCTCCCCCTCATTCTGTCTTCCTCCCTCCTTTTCCAGACTCACCCCCTTTTCTCTCTCCAAATCTCTTATCCACTACTCTCTCTTCCCCTCCTGTCCCAAGATCTCCCTCATTTCTTCCCACCAGCATCCTCTCTCTCTACACTGCTCCAACACATGCTCCCATGATTCTACTCCCCCCTCGCAGACAATACATAACTTCCTTTCCTCTGCTTCAAGTATCTCGCATCCTTCATCTCATTCCCTAACCTAAATCTAACTACCCTTCTCCATCTACTTTCTCCCCAACCCTTCTTTAGATACCCCCTCTTCCTTTACTTCCCCGTACCACCTGTTATATCTCGACTACCTAATCTTTCCTTATCTTTCCTCCCTCTGCAACTTTCCTTTTGTTCCAGTCCTTCATATACTCCCTCCCCTCTTTCTCTCCTCTCTTCCATCTTTTCCACTTTCCTATCCCTAACCTCAAAAAATTTCTTCCTTTTCTCCTCCCAACTTTTTAAATCCCATGTGTCTGGATAAGAGGAGTAGGCAAGTGAGAGCCGGGCGCAAGAAATTAAGCGCTAAGTCTTCAGTGATAATCTTCTTTATTTAAATTCATACGTTTCGGTCCTTTCTTTGGACCATCTTCAACGATGTTTACAGTATGGTGTATACATTGATACTGACGGATTGTGAAATGACAAGATCATAAAAGGGGTGAACTTTTAAGTACGAAAACAATACAGACCGACAGGGAGTGTTTACAACACATATACTCAACAATTGTTGAGCGTCTAAACAAAATCTGATTACTCTCAAATCCGACACACAATCAGTGGAGGTCCGCCGGTGCATTGCGCGTCACACGTCAACATGCGACCGCCCACATTTATCCCCATTGTCGTTAGTTAATCCCGTTACGAGCGCACTAAATAATTCGGTTCACTTTTATTACCCAACTGCATATATCTATACTCTGTTATCGATTAACACACCTAATCTCCCCCCTTCATGAATTGCTTCAATTCAATGTTACGTCCAGACTCAAAAAAAGATAGTCAAACGGAAGGCCGTAACTTACCGTCTCTCGAGACAGATGTTTTTAGGCGCGTGCCTCGAGTCAAGTGAATTCTTAGGCCCGAACAGGTCAACGACTGGGAAGGTCGCTCTGACTCTGTGCGTAGGGCATTCACTTGATGGTCCCTTTTCGGTAAGAGAATTTAATCTCTTTTACGCGGGACGAGACCTTGTGCGATCTCAGGATGAGGAAATGAGAGCGGGATTAATTAAAATGAGTAAAATTTTCTTTAAACATTATAATTTATTCTAAATTAGTTAAATGAAAAATTATTGACATAAAAAGGGGCTTAGATTATAATATGTGATTAACATAATAAAAATCGATCGGCGGAATTCTAAGACGTATGTAAATAAGATCGTGTGTGTGTGTTTGGGAGTGTGTGTGTGTTTTTCCGCGGATGTTACATAAGTTCGGAGGTCGTCAATCGGAATATAGTGGGGGAGATTCTAAAGTCTAAATTTTAGTTCCGATTGGTTTCTTACAATGATGAATAGGAAGGAAAAAATAAATAAAATCAAAATGTGAGTGCAGTAGTGTGTAAAGGGTTATAGGATCTCTTCCAGGGAAACTGTGGAAGGAGGATATTTCCTCCAAAGGATTTGAATAGGGACTCCAATTGAATGGCGATGCCCGGGGATAAACCACGGGATAAGTGTATCTGGAGGACTTTCGATTAACGTTCTGCGTAGTTCCTCGTGATCTACTTCGTCAGGCCCTACGCAAAATATTCCTTCGGGTAGAGGAAGCTCGAGGGGAGGGAACTGAGATAGCAGCCAGTCGCGAAACTGGTGATCACTCAATCCTCTCTCGGGCAGAGAGGACTCGGTCTCTGAATCGGACGATTCGTCATTGATCTCGATCAATTCAGGATCGCCCAACTCCCGCTCCGAGAATCTCTCTTCTGTTTCGGGATCGTGAAGTTCTTCCTCGAGACAGGACTCAGGACGGCGAGGGAAAGAAAAGGGGGAATCCCCGAGGATGATGGTCGACGCGGGGGACGGGGATCTTGGGGGAGGACTGATTTGTTCTGGGAGAGGACAAGGGGAGTCGGTGAGGGGGGCCGGAGAATATCGGGGATTGCAGGGATCGGATATGTCGCTACGTGTATCGCTATTGCTGTTGTCTAAGCTATTGTTTAATGATGACGAAGTAACATGTTCCGCTAGAGCCCGAGCCAATTCTTTCCTAATTCGTCTGTTGCGACGGTTCCGTTTGTGTTTTATCGCCGTTCGCGATCTCCGTGTATCGGTATTCTCCACTGGGAGAATAATAACAATAAAATAAATGATAGAGGGGAGAAAAGAATCGCAATTGGTTGAGAAACAATTCTTGGGTTTAGTTTAGTCACAATTGAATTTAAATTTTATATATAAAGGGTTATATATATATGTGTGTGTGTGTGTGAATTTTCTTGATGAGTGTAATTGAGTAGGAAGAGATTGGTGAGGAAAAAAGGGTCGCGGATCCAAACCTGAAAAAGCGGTGAATTCGTACTGATCGTTAGGAAAAATCACGGATCCAATGCTGGAACAGCAAAGAATCCGAAATGATTATTGGAGAAATCACGGATCCAGGGCTGCGAAAGCAACGAATCCGGAATGATTTGGAAAAATCACGGATCCAATGCCGCGAAAGCAACGAATCCAGAATGATTTGTTAAAGATAAGGAAGGTCGTGAATGGAGGATGGAGATTCAAAGAGAGTTTAGTTGTTAAATTCTGGTAATTAATAAATTTTAATGATTAACTAAATTCAGATTAACTTAATTAAGTCTTGATTTAATTTATGGTGGGTAAATTTATTTCCTCTTTTAAAACCCAAGTATTGTTTCTAAACTATAGAGTATCGACGGAAATTTGAGATATTTAGGTCACTTGCTACTTGTTGACAAGATTTATGTGCGATTGGCTCAGGTGGACGTGGTCCTCGTTTTGTCCGCTCGGTCAGTTCGTGAACACTGCTCTTGAGTTTATCACTCGCGTATTTCGCACTTCAAAAATTTGGTTAATATATATGTATATATAATGGTGAATCACAAGGTAATGATACTCGACAATAATGATGTTCGATAGGTGGTACACTAGTGATGAAGAAAAAGTAGTGATCGAAGTCTCGAAGAAGTCTCGAAGAAGTCTCGAAGAAGTCTCGAAGAAAAAATTTCCGCTCCGAGAAAAATCTCGGTTTATATTACATTTGTGGTACACGCCCTCCGTTTGACAATTGGAGATTTTAACGAATTAGGATTCTTTAATTATCCCACTTATGAGTTTTAGCTACCCCCTCCGTAGGGTAAATTAGAAAAGTGTAACGAATCGGAGGGTTTGTTTTAGTTTCTACGAATAGGAGAGCGTCTTCCAAAAATCGGAAATTCTAGGTATTACGTCTTCGGCGGCAGCGCTTGTCCGGCGTAATTTATGTTTGAAGAAGCGCGTAATGCACCCGCTAATGAAAAGGGGTGACTTTTATTACCCTCTTGAGACAGCGATAATGCGTATATCGCGTCTGCTGTCCGAGCGCACGTGCAGCTTTCACGTGCATTTGTCGGTGTCCGTCTTTTCATTTTTTATTTATTACGATATCTGCTGTGGGAAAGTGACGGTTTGTCCATATTTTTCAGCTTCAGCTGTCAACAGCTCGCTACTTAAATACGGACAGAGTGTCACGGAGTGTCTCAGAAATATAATCTTTATGGCTTCTTCCCTTTTTTTTTACGTATTGTTCCAGATTCTGTCTCGTAAAAATGTCGCGGTGTCTATATCTTCTTGAGTTTATTATGTCCACGCGTTATTTCTTAATCGTTTTGGCGCCTGCGTGGCGCACTTGCCATAATAAATTCAAAGAGATTTTGACGTTTATGATTTTTCAAAAAGCTGCACGTGTTCACGAATCGTGGGAAAGAAAAGAATCGTGGAGTCTACAGAAAGTAACAAATGCATCAATAGAATTTTTATAAAATCACCTATGATCTGTTATTGTTTTCGTACTTAAAAGTTCACCCCTTTTATGATCTTATCATTTCACAATCCGTCAGTATCAATGTATACACCATACTGTAAACATCGCTGAAGATGGTCCAAAGAAAGGACCGAAACGTACGAATTTAAATAAAGAAGATTATCACTGAAGACTTAGCGCTTAATTTCTTGCGCCCGGCTCTCAATTGCCTACTGCTCTTATCCAGACACATGAGTATAACAGAGCCTTACTTAATTTATTATAATATTTAAATCCCTTCCCTCTCTTACCCTCCTCTTAATCTCCCTAAAACATTTCCTCGCTCATATTCCTTCTTTTCCCTCCTCTAGTTTCTTCTCGAAACCCACTGCTCTCTTCCCTGCCGCCAACTGGAATTTATCCTTCCCTATCTCTTCCCTTACTATGTACTCCGGTGTGCACTAATCCACCCCCAACATCCATTTAATCCACCTCTCCTGCATCGCTTGCACCTCTCTTCCAACCAACCCCATATCTCCGCACCGTATTCCATCACTGTTCCTACCAACCTTTCACATAACCATATCCTCCTTTCCCAATTCTCAGCAAACCTCCTCTTTTCTATTTCCTATACCTGCCTTATTACCGCCCCTGCCTTCCTAACCTTCTCCTTCACGTATGTCTCCTGCCCTCCGTTCCGTTGCATCTTATATCCAAAATACGTGAAATCCTTCACTTCCTCCTTTTTCCCTTTCCACCACCACACCATATTTTTCAACCTTCCCCCTCCTCTCCTACCTCATCATCTTAGTTTTCTCAACGTTAACCTCCAACCTTTTCTCCTCTAGATATCCCTCCAACTTCCCCATTATATGTGCCATCCTTTCTTCATCCTTCGCTAGGAGAACCATATCATCTGCGTACGCTAGACAATACACCTTCTCATCCCCTAGTTTTATCCCCCCCACCCACCCTCCTCAGAACCTCTTCCACATCTGCTATCATCAAATTGAACAGATGTGGGCTCATCGGGCACCCCTGCCTCACACCCCTCGCCGTCCAAAAACTCTCCTATTCTCTCCCCCATTCTTACCTTACTCCTTGTCTCTCTATGTACTTCCTCAATCCTACACCTTAACCCTTCTTTCACTCCCCTCTCTCTCAACGCCCTCTCCAACACCTCCCTATCCACCAAGTCAAACGCAGTCTTCAAGTCTACAAATGTTGCCACTACCAGCCCCCCTCTCCTTCCCAATTGCCTATTTACCAAGAAATTTAGCACATATATGTTGTCCATAACCCCCATCCCTTTCCTAAACCCCGTCTGACCCGGCGGAAGCATCTCCTTCTCTTCCATCTCCTCTTTTAGCCTCTCCGTCAAGATTTCTACGTATACCTTGTATAGGGTTGGCATCAACGTCATCCCCCTGTACTCCTCTACTTTCTCTCCTCCTCCTTTTTTCACCAGCGGTACTATCACCCCATCTCTCCATTGCTCCGGCCACCCTTCCCCCCTACATACCCTATTGCAGAATTTCCATGCTCATTCCTCCACCCTTTCCCCTCCAAGCTTCCACACCTCATTCGGAACCCCATCTGCCCCTGCCGCCTTCCCTTTCTTTAACCTATCTATTACTCTATTTAATTCTCCCCTACTTATTTCACCCTCCTCGCCCTCCAGACTCCTCCCCCCTCCTTTTACTACCCTACTTTCCACTCCCCCTAGCACCCTCATAAAGTGACCTTTCCATTCCTCCATCTTTATACTTTCATTTATCCCTTTCCAACATTTCCTCTCTCTATTCACTATCCGCCACACCTCTCCCTCTGTTTTTGCTTCCTGTGCCTCCCTCAGCCACCTTTCATTTTCCTCCTCTTTCTTCCTTTTACATAATAATTTAAATTCTCCTCTTATCTTTCTATATCCTTCCCCTATCCACTCCCTTCCACCTTTTTCCATTTCCTTAGTACCTTCCACACTTCCTTCCTTTTCCTCTCACACTCCTCATCCCACCATCCTCTTCTTTCTCCTTCCGCACTTTCTTTTAACTTTTCTCTTTAACTTCTCCTTCTTTTAACTTTTCGCTAATCAGCAAAAATATGTGATTTTAATAAATCAAACATTTTATGTAATTTTAATGTATTAAAAAAGTAAAGATAAATTACTGCCAAAGTGTGGTAATTTATTTTATTTATTTATTACACATTTATTTTTAAATGCTATAATCACAGTTTTGCTTTTGTCAAAATGTAAAAATTTAGAAAAAAACAATAATAAAATAATATTTATTTTCTTAACAAATAATTAAATTTTGTTTTCTAATCTAGATTTAACATTATATATAAAAAATATTATAAACTACATAATTGTTATAAGTAATTAATTAATTACTAAACTTTTTATTAAATAATTTATATACATAACAGTCTTTCATATCATATTTATCATAAAACTTTTTATTAATAATTTACAAGTTATTGTCAGCCAGTTGTGCTATGATATAAAATGTAATATTACACATAAATAAATAACTGATAGGAGACCTTTTAACTTAAAAGACAATTGTAAATTCAACATTTTTACATAAAGATTTTTTATTTTATTTCATTATCAGAATACGTATAATTAAAATATTATATGCTATTATATCGTACTATATGTATATCAATCCTAACAGTATCTATAATATAGTTTGTGAAAAAACTATAATTAAATAAAATTTTTAAGATGAATGATAATCGTTAATAAATTAAGAAATTAAGATCATGGAGGTAATATTTATGTGCGTTTTCTTTTGGATCCTTGTAAGTTTCGAGATTAATGAAATTGTGTGATTGTAATACATCACAAATAATTGTGTAATTTGTGCAATTTTAATGAATCTTCACATAATTTGCCAAAACATCAATGCTAATTTAAGAGCTCTTATCAATATTACAGATAAATGAATCTTCACAGTAGTTTGCCAAAACATCAATGCTTATTTCATCAATGCTAATTTAAGAGACTTGTGTAATTTTAATGATTCATGAAAATTAAAGTAAATTGCTGCAAAAAACGTAGTAATTTATTTCTGTTTTTTATTACACAGTTATTTTTTAATATTATATTTACACAGTTTTTTGTTTTTCTCGAAATGTAAAAATTTGGATAAAACTAATAAAATAATTTTCATTTTTCTAATACAATAAACAAATGTACATATTATTTTTTAATTTATTTAAAATATTGTATACTTATATCGTACTATATATTTAGCAATATTAACAATATCTAAAAATGTATAGTTCGTACAAGTATGCCTATTGTAATTTTGCAAACTATATTGATTAATATACCTTATAAATATATCAATTTGTACATATTCCGATTGCGAGGTTTTTGAAATCTATTGAGCATAATTTAATAACCATAACTTTTTGTGAGTAATTTCTTGCGTTAAATTCGTATCTATGTACAACTTTATATCGCTCTTTGTATTTTTATTTACGAATGTTTTCTGCAAATATTGATACTATTTAAAAAAATAAAATTATTTGTAAGTAACAATTTGTAATAGGAAATTTGTAAGCATAATTTAGTAAGTATAATTTTTTGTAATTTCTTGCGTCAAAATTGGCAGGTATTTATGTACAATTTTATATTGCTATTTGTATTTTTATTGACAAATGTTTTCTGCATAATAAATTCTGTATAACTGTTTAATACTATTTAGAAAAATACAATTATTAGGATCTTGACAAATCATTAATTCTTGTTTTTGCTATTAAAACGCCTATGAAAATAATATTGCAATAATTATTTTTGGTTAGTCATAAATTTACTTTATGGAAGCATTTTTATGGCAGCGGGCGTCTCTATGTCCGGTCCTTCTAAATCCTCGACTTTTCCTTGAAATACCTGCCAAATATTTTAAATTAAGTTAAATATAAACTTTATTAAAAAATATAATTTAATTTTGTATGACATTACGTTTTATTTTATTTTAATAATTCAACGAAAAGAAATAAAGTGCATATGGCCGTTATCTTAAAAACTTTGAATTATTTAATCTCTTGTAAAAATTTCTTATAAAAAGTTGATTTATATAATTCTCTTTATTAAGAAATGTGTATTTTTCTTATTTTTATATATAAAAATTATTGTTTTAAAATATAACGTTAGAACTATTACCATTCCGAATGCGCCGCTACCAAGGAGTTTTGCTAATGTGACTTGCTCACGTTTGACTTTAGTCAACACTAATTAATCCGGATTATATTGCAACGTAGGACTATACAGCATATTGAATTGAACGTTTCCGATAGGTATCTCATGTAAAATTGCTAATTCCATGTTGGTCATTACCGGAGGCATAACTTGCTCGTCACCTTCTTTGTGTGGTCGATACACTTTTTTAAAGTTACAAGATACTTATCTTAAAATATGCATTGTGCAATTTTTAAATCGCTCTCACAAGTAAATTAATTTTTCTCAGAAAAATCTCTTCTTATTACATCTATCATAATCTGTGATTAAAGAAATGTGTGTGTATCAAATATACTTACAACAATAGAAGTAGATGCAGACGCAGATTGCAGTAACGATAGCGACAAGGCTTAACGTCAACGATGGGTAATATGGCGTAGTTAATATTCCAGAAGTGCTCGAAACATCATCCTTGTTATGCAAGAATATAGTTTTAATTTCTTCCTAATGTTGTCTACAAGATAGATTGCAATGATTGTTCGGCGACATATATAGAACAAACGAAAAGACATCTCAGCACCAGGTTCAAGGAACATCGGAAAAATATAAAATTAGATGTTACATCACACTCAGTTATTAGCAAACATCGTTCCGAATATGGACATGATTTCGATTGGAATAGTTTTAACATTTTACACACTGAAAAACATGTCAAGAAGAGGGAGATAACTGAGATGTTTTTCATCAAAAAACTAAATAATAACATAAACTCACAAAAGGACACAGAGAGTTTAAATGACATATACAATAAAATAATTAAGGTTGCTTAAAATAAGTCTATCGTAGAAATTTCAATTTACTTTGACGTCCTTGCTGACACGCGGATTACTGTTGTTTAATTTAACTGCCGTTTAATTTTAATTTTAATTTTAATTTCTGTGTGGCCACTCAGTGGTATAATGTAAACTAGACAAAAGATGTGAATTTTTGCTTATATTGTTTTACTGTAAGTAATAATATTATAATTTGTATCCTATGCATTGACAGTCTATGTATGCAATTTGTCGCCTTGCTTTTGTATTTTTGTATTTTTGCATTAATTTTATTGTAGTTTCACTTGAGAAGGACCACAACCAAATGGTCGAAACGTAGTGATGATCAATAAATGGAATATTTGCTAGTTTTGGTCAAAAATTTTTTAATTACTCTTATTTTACTGACTAGCGATCTGAAATAATTTATGATAATTATGGCATATCTTGCATTAAAGAGACATCTCTAACATCTTCAGAGGATAGCAACCGATCCAATTGGTCTATGCAATCGTCAGACGATATTTTACCTCCTATACGTACTACTATTCAGTTATCGAATGAAACGTGGAGAAAAATAGCGCCAATAGATGTTTTTTATAAAGATCGTAAATATCAAACTTTAAACAAGGATTGGACAAACATAATTACTGTAGAATTATGGAACGCTTTAAAGCTTCCATGTTGTTTTTCGTTTAAGAATGCAAAAATTAATGATAACGATGGCGAAATATATCTAAAATTTTGGGGAAAATGTTCGGAATGTGGCACAGCTATTAATGCATATAGTGTTACCAAACCAACAGCAGACGGTCTTGATATTTATATATCTACTAATGATACAACGGGGATAAAACACACAAAAAAACGACAATTACGCGGAACTCATAGAGCAAGCGTTGTAAAGGAATTATGTGCATCATCAGTATACGCGTGGAGAAGAGAGAAAGCGAACGAAATAATGAAATTTGGAGACGTAGAGCCGGCACACCTGTATAATGAAAATGTATTGCGTAAAGCAAAGCATTAGAAAAAGATCGGATATTAGGATTAAGTAATGTCTCCGATCCGATCCTATCGATGCTGAATTAAAATATAAACTCGAGTTTGCAGGCTGTATAAGAGATATAGGTATGAATAAACTTTTTGTCATGTATTGGAACAACGAGCAAATATTTCTGTATAAAAAATTTATAAAACAACAAGTTATTACAAATAATATTTTAAGCATAGATGCGACAGGATCGTTGATTAAACGCATTAAAAGACCTGACGGTTCGTCAAATACTGTGTTTTTATATCAAATCGTGGCTCCCTTTAACGGAAAAATATTGCCAATATCACAACTGATCTCAGAGAAACATGATACGAATATGTTATCCTTTTGGTTACGAGAATGGTTGCGTACGCCTATTCCCTGTCCCTTTGAGATTGTAACCGATTATTCTTCCGCGTTACTAAATGCAATAAGCCTTGCTTTCAACGATGTAAATTTAAATACTTATATTGAACAGTGCATGATATTTTTAGAGACTTGCGATCACACACAAAGACCAAAGTGCATTATACGCCTTGATATCGCGCATTTACTGAAACAAGTGTGCCGATGGAAATGTTTTGATGAAAAACATATGCGGATTAAAGATTTTTATGTACGTTGCATCGCTCTTCTTACGAAATGTACAAATATCGATAAATTTCGTCAGATCTGTCGTGATATCTTAACGGTAGCAAATTCAGAGAGTGAAGAAATATCTACCAAGATAGATAATTGTTTTAACGCACAAGAAAAATTAATTAAATTAATTAAGAGCGACGAAACTTTGTACAATACCGATAGTGACATGGATTCTCTAGATGAAAATTTGATAAATACCTTAGATGACGAATGCGGTAATAAAATCACGGCTTTTCTATTGCGTATACAATCTGAAAGCGAACCCAATTACACTGGCGAAAGACCCAATCCATATTGGTGCCCTCAATTTGGTAGGAATTTACTTAAAATCGCTAAACATTTTCCTCTGTGGACAGGAGTAATGTCGGTCCGCATAGCATCTTCTGCTTGTAGCGAGGAATATTTTAGAGAATTAAAACAGTTGGTTTTTAAAGGTGCTAAATGTATATACGTGCTGACAAATTTCTTGTTATGCACATCAGGTCGCTTGCAGGCGCGATGAAAATTTTACACGCAACTGATTTGCATGCCATGTCAAACGATATTGACGATAACGAAATTGATCCAAATATATGTAATATTTCTAATATTACACGAGATATTGCTGATAATGATAGTAATATCGTAGATGATCCTGCGGCCGATAATAGAAATTTAAACAGCTGTTCGTCAATTCATGATACAACAACCGTGCACCACGCTAATATTCCTCCTGCACCTACTAATGTCGATATGGAGAACGACAATATTATGACTTTTTCTAACGTTAATTTAACATGCCACGCATATCTTAACGAAATGGAAAATTGGAAAGGTGAAAACAATTCAAGTAGACGTGGTAAATATTTAACCAATTGTCCGGATGTCGAGAGTATTCACCTGAAACCAAAATTTACCACAACATTACCATTACTTAAAAATGGCAATACTTTAAGTCCGGTGATACTTGATAAAAAGCCTATCATGCTTATAAATACATGTCCTTTTGACGCAATCGCTCAAACTTTATTAGTCAGATACTGCGATTGGACAAATTTTCATCGTTATTTAGAGCAAACGCAAACTGACCTATTTCGCTTTATAAAACAACTATCGACGAGTGGAACATCCACAAAAGTATACGAAGAAAGAGCACTCATATTAAATAAATTTATTGTTCCCATGTGGAACAATGAATTGCAGTTGTAATATTTCAGATTTAGTTGCGAAACATTTATTGAAAGATAAATTTTCATGCAAAATACATCTGAATTGTTTGAACTGTCAAAATTCAAAAAACTTTACCCATATTGTTCTTGATATAAATGTAAAACCCTTTTATACAAGTAATATGAGTTTTAGAAAGTGTTATCAACAAACAATATTCGTATAGCGACAAGAAATGCACCCGATGCAAAGGAAAAAATATAGAATATTCTATTATTTGTGGCCAACTTCTGTTTATTGATATAGAATACCTACAATGGTCAAATCTCGCAAAAAATCTGAATGTATCAGGCTGGGAAGGAACTTTCACATTAAGTCAAATACTAATTGATTTAAAATTTCATGATTGCGCGTATAAATTACTTGCAGCTATCGAATATGAAGGTACACAAGATGCAAAAACTGTAGCTCACTACATCGCACATATTCGCAGAGTTTCGGGAAACTGGGAAATTCACAACGATCTCTGCCGAAATAAAAAAACCACTTGCTGCTTCCCAAAGAGTACTCCTGCAAAAAAGGAAATATCACTTCTGATATTTATAAAAATTAATCATAACAAATAATTCAAAAACTTAATACAAAAAAATAGTAACAAAAGCGTTCAAAAAAATTAAAAAAATTAAAAAATTAAAATAATAAAAAAATAAAATTATAAAAAAATTTCATTTTATTCTTCATTTATTTCTCCATCTTCTTCTTCCATACTTATACTTCCATCAAAGATTTAATAAAAATTAAAAAATTATAATAAAATTATATTAACAATAAAAATATCACGCTATCATATTAACCTAGAGTCTTACAAACCTGGACAAGAAACTTTCTTTTATCCTACTTTTACTTCTCTATCTACTGCTTCTTCTTCCATACTTTCATCCCCGTAAGGATACAAACGAAACGAAGAGCGGTACAAACGGGTACAAACGATTTAGAAGCAGCACCCGTTTACAGAATTCGAATATCTTCAAAAATAGCGGATACCCCTTTCGCGAATTTTAAATACCCCGTATTTCCACCCCCGTGGGGGTACAAACGAAACGGAGAGCGGTACAAACGGGTACAAACGATTTAGAAGCAGCACCCGTTTACAGAATTCGAATATCTTCAAAAATGGCGAAGATACCCCTTTCGGGAATTTTAAATACCCCGTATTTCCACCCCCGTGGGGGTACAAACGAAACGAAGAGCAGTACAAACGGGTACAAACGATTTAGAAGCAGCACCCGTTTACAGAATTGCAATATCTTCAAAAATGGCGAAGATACCCCTTTTGCGAATTTTAAATACACCGTATTTCCATCCCCGTGGGGATACAAACGAAACGAAGAGCGGTACAAACGGGTACAAACGATTTAGAAGCAGCACTCGTTTACAGAATTCGAATATCTTCAAAAATAGCGAAGATACCCCTTTCGTGAATATTAAATACCCCGTATTTCCACCCCCGTGGGGGTACAAACGAAACGAAGAGCGGTACAAACGGGTACAAATGATTTAGAAGCAGCACCCGTTTACAGAATTCGAATATCTTCAAAAATGGCTAAGATACCCCTTTCGCGAATTTTAAATACCCCGTATTTCCACCCCTGTGGGAGTACAAACGAAACGAAGAACGGTACAAACGGGTACAAACGACTGGGAAGCAGTATCCGTTTATAGAATTAAAATATCTCTAAAAATGGCAAAGTTACCTTTTTCGCGAATTTTAAATACCCCGTATTTCCACCCCCGTAGGGGTACAAACGAAATGGAAAGCGGTACAAACGGGTACAAACGATACTGAACCGAACCGTAAAAAAAAATTACGATATCTCAAAGTGTGGTGCTGGTGATTTTTCAACCCTTAATAACTCGCAACCCTTAGAGGTACAACCGAAATAAAAAACGGAAACAACGGTTACAAACGATGCTTAATCGATGGCATACCTGAAAAATCCATTTACTTAAAGTCGGGTTCTAAGTTCGCACAGGTGCTTCTGACTGTTAGGCGTTGCGTAGTGCTGCTGCGTCTTCTGAGGTCAGTTAGAACCGGCGACTTGCGCTGAGAACTAACTTTTCCGTTGAGAGATTGCGTAATTTCACTCTGCGGGGGGCCCTCTTATATTCTTGCCCAGGTGAATCTTACTTACGGATTCACTTTACCGCGTCGCGCCGCGTAGCGGCCGCGCTCCATACCGCGCTGCGCCTCGCGAGCACATGCGAGAAAGCTGTGCCTCGCGGGTTGCATATGCGCAGGTGTTTATTGTGGGAAATCGCCACAGCAAGCCTTAGCTTATACCAGAGAGAAGAATGAGAGGGGCCATCCCGGCGATTTCCTTACGATAGCTTTCGGTCCCGTACAGCAGCGTTTCTACGTCCATTTTACAGCCGCCCTGGAACTACATGGCCACATCCATTTTCGGTATCATATGGTACAACAACCGATTGGTTCATATCCGTGCTACGTCTATAATTGTGGATCAAAAATATCGAAACATCATGAATTTACTATGTTTTATTAACTGCGCGTAACGTTTTGGCATTCTAGTATATATTACGATATAAATACAGCCCTTATAAATTGTTACTGAAGTAGTTTTACGTATATCCGCATGTGCAATAAAGTAAATTTTCTTAAATCAATTTTTCTTAATAAGTCTTAAAATCGATGAAAATAATGTAGAAAATATATGCAATAAATTACTTTCTCTTCTTTCTTATTCTTGGAACAAAAGTACCAAGCATATTTATGCAATCAAGCATTTTAATCAAATTATTTTAATTTATAGCTTTTTAGTATTAATTTATTTTTTACTTATTATTAATTAAATTAATTTTTTTAATTTATAAATTTGATTGTGTGGAGATGCGCTAATGCGCACCTATGCACATTAAAGACTCTTACATACAAATTTACATAAAAATAAGTATATTAATTAAAACAAGGTAATTAATACTACACAAGTCTTTTGAAAATAAATATTATATAACAATAGGTGCGCTCCGCTTGATGCTATTTTCGCTTCGAAGATCAAGATTCCTTGCCCCGATTCGTCCATAAAACGCTTCGGAGTGCATTTATTAAATATATAAAAAAATTTTAATACGAATTTAATTAAAAATTATCCGATTTATATCGTGTTTGTTGTTCTTCTAATCCCAAAAATCTCATTAATTTATTACAATTATTTTCAAACGAGTAAAATACAAATAAAACTTTTAGTTTTAATTAATAAAATGACATAATGGAGAGAGATAATAAAAGATCCCCGACACTGGAGAGTCGCCGAAGGCGGGAGCGAGAACGAGTAGAAGGAGCAAACGAAATGACCAACATTAAAGAGTTCCGAAGTCTCTCTCACGAAGCCTCCTTTATCTCTAATCTTTCGTATATATATATATATATATATATATATATATATATATATATATACACAGGGGGTGGACAAAATAATGTGAACACCTGAATAATATACTATATTTGTTTATTAATAAGGTGTTGGGCCACCATTTGCCTTTAATACAGCTTGAATTCTTCTTGGAATAGAATCATACAACTTTTGAATAGTCTCCAGTTTTAGTTACAGACGCTCCTGCTAAACGAGCACCAACGAATTGTCCTCTTTGAAAGTCTGATAAGTCACTCATTTTACCGTCCGGTTGTACTAATCGTAGCTGAACACAACATGTAATATACTGATATAAAAACTAGAAGATATAGCGAGTGAAAATAGCAACAAAAGATAATCGCAACATTCATTTGTTGTCAGTGTTGCCAACATGTAAAAACTTTCGATATAAAACATGGTGTTCATATTATTTTGTCTCTTTTTCATATTATTTTTTGATAGAAGAATGGGACAACATTCCACTGGAGATTATTCAAAAGTTGTATGATTCTATTCCAAGAAGAATTCAAGCTGTATTAAAGGCAAATGGTGGCCCAACAACTTATTAATAAACAAATATAGTGTATTATTCAGGTGTTCACATTATTTTGTCCACCCCCTGTATATGTCTCTCGTCTTACTATAGAAAATGAAACTTATATTTCGCATTTTATCGATTTGAAAATAATTGTAATGGATTAATGAGATGTTTGTGATTAAAATGACACCAAACACGACATCAATCGGATAATTCTTAATTAAATTCGTAATAAAAATTTTATTAATTATCTATTAAAAATTATCCGATTTATGTCGTGTTTGGTGTCATTTTAATAGAAAAAATCTCATTAATCCGTTAAGATAATTTTCATAGCGATTAAATGCAAAATGAAAGTTTTAGTTTTTATTTCATTAAATGTTTACATTCGCGAATTGCTATGGATGGGGAAAGCCCATTGTAAGAGACTTCGGAACTTTTTGATGATAGGTCATCTCGTTTGCTCTCTACTCTCGGTCTCGCTCTCGGTTCTCGGATCCAGCTTATCTTTCCGAGCTGTTCTAGCGCGACTCGTCGAGTGTGAGAGCGAGAGCGAGACCGCGAGTAGAGAGCGAGCGAGATGACCTATCATCAAAGAGTTCCGAAGTCTCTTACAATGGGCTTTCCCCATCCATAGCAATTCGCGAATGTAAACATTTTATATTTTATGAAATGAAAACTAAAACTTTCATTTTGAATTTAATCAGTTTGAAAATAATCTTAATGGATTAATGAGATTTTTGCGATTAAAATAACACTACACATGATATAAATCGGATAAATTTTAATTAAATTCGTATTAAAATTTTTTTATATATTCAATAGATGCACTCTCCGAAGCGTTTTATGGACGAATGGGGGCAAGGAATCTTGGTCTTCGAAGTGAAAATAGCATCAAGCAGACCGCACCTATTGTTATATGTTAATTATACTTATGCTTATGTAAATTTGTAGGTAATAGTCTTTAATGTGCATAGGTGCGCACTAGCGCATCCACACACAATCGAATTTATAAATTAAAAAAATTAATTTAATTAATAATAAGTAAAAAATAAATTAATACTAAAAAGCTATAAATTAAAACCATAATTTGATTAAAATGCTTGATTGCATAAATATGCTTGGTACTTTTGTTCCAAGAATAAGAAAGAAGAGAAAGTAATTTATTGCATATATTTTCTACATTATTTTCATCGATTTTAAGATTTATTAAGAAAAATTGATTTAAGAAAATTTACTTTATTGCATATGCGGATATACGTAAAAATACTTCAGTAACAATTTATAAGGGCTGTATTTATATCGTAGTATATACTAGAATGCCAAAACGTTACGCGCAGTTAATAAAACATATTAGTAAATTCATGATGTTTCGATATTTTTGATCCACAATTATAGACGTAGCACGGACATGAACCAATCGGCTGTTGTACCATGCTACCGAAAATGGATGTGGCCATGTAGTTCCAGGGCGGCTGTAAAATGGACGTAGAGGCGCTGCTGTACGGGACCGAAAGCTATCGTAAGGAAATCGCCGGGATGGCCCCTCTCATTCTTCTCTCTGCTTATACTCTGTAAGCGGCGTTAAATTCTGAATCTCGTAATACCGCTCGTGCGTCTGCTTGTTGAATTGAACGAACTTGTCAAGACTATTGTCCAAACAATGGCTTATATTGATGATATATATAGTGGTTGGTAGGTTGTATTTTTTGCATCCGCGCTTGGGAATCGGCTCCGGAAAGTTCAAGACGATACTGTTCGCTGTTATATTTATTATTTTAAAATAATAATTGTTTTTATCAGGTGTGAGACATTCCGTCCGGGGATATGGTTGCAAGGATTTACCGAAAGCTATTATGTTATAGATTATATTATTTGTGTATTTTACTATTTGCACTTGTTCGAATATCTTTTTTTTCGTTGTCGAGAGGTGTATATTTCTTTTTGAAAATGTAGATTTTATTTTCACCAAAGTATCTGTTTGCGTTCAAGTAAACGTTTGTCATGTCTACTGTTAAAGAACTGATAGGTAAGTGATTTTAAAATGTAAAAATCAGCTTGCACCTACTAAGGCGAATATCGGCCACGTATAATTTTTGTGTCCTGTCATATTCCTGTATCTCATATATTAGCGGCCCCTCTGTATTTGTGATGTCAATGAATGTTGGCCATAAATATCCTGCCCCTACATGTCCGTATGGACAGATTTTCATATGTTCCATTTCTATAAAATGTTGCTTATTTTCTCCATCGAGATCCGATTTTATTAATATATACTGATCATCTAACGGCCGTTTTTCCATCCAGTATAAACATCTAGAAAATATATGTTTTTCTATGTGTGTATCATATAAATAGAACATTTTATTTTAACTATGAAGATGAAAGTAATATATAAATTTTTAAAATACTTATAATTTTATGATAATTTATAACCATATGCTTCATAAGCTTATTACAAAATTATAATGAATTTCTATATAATTTGAAAATATCACAAATTCTTAATTAGAATAGATAGAAGTGTTAATTATTTCAAATAGATGGAAGCTAATGTACCCCATAGACGGCTGTACAGTTAAACCAGTTTTCATACTGATCTTATCATATTTGATTATTCCATTTTGCCACATTGTTAAGTCGAATTTTATAAGGTCATAAAGACGGTACTCTCCAAGTTCCGTCCAGTATAGATTTTTTGCTACACAGCCGATACAGAGATTGCGTGCAGTTATTTCAACGCGAGTTATATTAATGATATTGGTTTTATTCATTTCTTGGGTCATTAGATTTCCCATTATGTTGGGTGCTGGACCATCGAACCAATAAATTTTATGTTCTGCTATCGAGTAAACGACATTTTGAATAAACACATTTTGTCTCTTAACGAGATTAACCATAATTTTTGAATCCAAATCCCATAATTGGACACCATTATCCGAAGAGAATAATAATTGAGGTATCGGATTTTCGTGCGTTGTTCATACGTTCATTAAATCCGTATAAGGTCCAGCACCAACTGTAGTAAGCGCTCGTACTTGAAAGTAGTACGTCGTGTTAGGTTTTAGATTGTGCACCGTGCTCTCGAATATTGTAGCTGAGACACTTTCGTCATCGCATATTTGAATCTTTTTTAGGTTCTCGATAAACCAACACTGCACTGTGTATCCCTGTATTATTTTGTTTGTAAATTCAGGTTGATTCCATCTGTAAAAGAATAAGATGTTAATTTTTTCTTATTTAGTAAATTTATAACAAAATTAACGTTTATATATATATATATAAATATATATATATATATGTCGTTAAATTTAAGAGAATGAAAAAATATAGGCTAAGCATTTAGATTCTTTACCTGAATGTCACAGAAATGTCTTTTTTATTTAGGAATCCATTGTAGAACTCTACGAATGCTCTGGGAGATGTTGGCTCACTCGGAATGCTTTCTAAAGATTTTAAGATCGTGTATATTGACATAATTATATACAAGAAATTAAGTTAATTATCTTGGTGATTCAGAAAGAACAATTTAAAGTGAAAATAAAGAAAAGAGAAAAAATAAACCTAAATTACAAAATGTGGAAGTTAGCATAGCAAGTGTTGACTTTAAAATAATATAAAAAAGAGTCGATGTGTTTTAAAACTTAGAAAAGTAATTATTAGTCCAGAACGAATACAAATAAAAAACTTTCAATAAAATGCTAAGCGCTTTTCCAAAATTTCCTATTGATTCAGATAAGAGATAAATACATACGACTACTTTAGAACAAATTGGCAAAATAATGAAATTGATGGCTATTTCTTAAATCTTGATTTATTTTACATACAACATATGCATTTTTCTGCCTCTCTTTTCGACAGAACGTAGTTTATATTTTTCTCGATGTTGGAAGATATTTTTTTAGATTTGCTCTCAACACTCTATCTTAAATTTAAATTAATTTATAATTATTTATCGTAAATTTTCTTTGCTAACGTTTTATGTATTTCTTTACAACTTACCAATAGATTCTGAGATCATAGACATATTTGCAAGTGGAATCTTATCGACTTCGTTTTTCACAGTCACGTTATCAGAATGATTCCGATTGGGCTTGAGATTCTGTAAAATGTGATGATTGTTGTTCTCGAACACTGGAATATCCTTAATAAAGTATAACATTGGACAAAATTAAGTGATGCACCGCTGGGCCAGAGACACAGCTGTTTTCGATACTTTTCATAAATAGTACGAGGGTGGTCTGAAAAGTTTCCGACCTAACAAAGATACAACACATTTTTTCTGAAATTTTTTTTTTATTTTTCAACATAGTCTCCTTGTAACTCTACACACTTCTCCCAGCGATGCTCCCATCTCTGTAACCCGTCAAAATAGTACTCGGCATTTTTCTCTGCAAAATAATTGTTCACGAAGGTGATTGCCTCTTCATTTGACGAAAATCTTTGTCCTCCGAGCGCAATTTTTAGATGAGGGAACAAAAAGAAGTCGCTTGGGGCTAGATCTGGTGAGTAAGGCGGATGGTCAAGCAGTTCAAACGATAATTCGTGGATTTTCGCCATGGCAACCGCTGAGGTGTGAGACGGTGCGTTGTCTTGGTGAAACAGGATTTTCTTTTTCTGCAAATGTGGCCGTTTTTCCGCAAGTTCTGCCTTCAGCTTGTCAAGTAATGATGCGTAGTATGCTCCTGTAATGGTTTTTCCTTTTTGAAGATAATCGATTAAAATAACTCCATGACTATCCCAAAAAACAGTCGCCATCACTTTCCCAGCCGAAAAAACAGTTTTTGCTTTTTTTGGAGCCGGTTCCCCCTTTGCAGTCCACTGTTTGGATTGTATTTTTGTTTCGGGCGTATAATGGTGTATCCAAGTTTCATCTACAGTAATTAATCGGCGCCAAAACTCGGATTTATTGCGCCTAAACTGCGTCAAAAGAGCGTTGGAAATGTTCATTCGAACACGTTTTTGGTCTAACGTGAGCAAACGCGGCACCCAACGCGCGGACAGCTTTCTCATGCCTAAATGTTGATCTAATATGTGACAAACACGTTCTTTTGACATGTTCATAACCTCTGCTATCTCTCTCACTTTAATTCGGCGGTCGTCTAGCACCATTTGGTGAACTTTGGCGATGTTTTCGTCGGTAGTTGCAGTTTTTGGACGTCCCGAACGTTCATCGTCTCCCAAGCTCTTACGGCCACGTTTAAATTCAGCTGCCCAAAATTTCACTGTGGTAAATGATGGTGCAGAGTCCCCATACACAGAATCCAACTCATCTTTGATTTGCGTAGGCGTATTGCCTTTCAAAAACAAATATTTAATGACAGCTCGATACTCGATTTTGTCCATTTTCACAAAAAAACTCACACCAACTCACTCAAACGACTGTTACATAAAAACTGCGCGTCCAAAATGGCTGAAACTTTAGATGAGTAACTGTCAACAGATGAACAACGAAATTCAGTAGCTTTTATTTACGAGTGTTGTCATCTTCACGTTGAGGTCGGAAACTTTTCAGACCACCCTCGTATAACTGTTTAATAAACCATATAAAACCTCTTATTTTAATTTATTTTTAAGTAATCTTTCTATTGATATAAAAGATATGTTTAATGTGCAAAAAAATATTTTGATTATAAAAAATTAGAAATAAATTATAGGAAAAATAGTAATTTACGTAGTATTTTACACAATAATATACGCGAAAATATATACATTTACACACGTCTAGTAATAAAACATGAATGTATTGTAAATAGAAATAACTATGTAAATATAAATAACAAGTATATATTAAAGAAACAAGGAATTTATTGCTAATTTTACTTATCTCTACATAATATGTATATCATAAAAATAATATAATTATACTCTATAAAAAAATTTGATTTCTTTATTTTCCTGCAATTAAACGAATTTTTTGTATTGTAAAAGTTTGGATCTATTTCTTCTCTCTCGCTGTTTCATATATTAAAAACAATATAATATCATGCAATTAGAATATTGTACAATCACTTAATGTGCTTTATGCGACAACAAAAAAGTTCCAAAAGTCATTTATGGGGCACTAATTAATGACTGGTTAATTGGCAAAGTCATCTGTCCTATTCTCCAAAATTTTCAATTGTTTACGTGCACACGCTGATACCTAAATCAATCATTACTTTCGAAAAATATGTAACAAAAGCTTTAATCACATTTTGCGAGAAAAAAATGTAAAAGATATTTTGACAGATTTCCTTTTATAACACATTTGATCCATTTGTATCAAATAACATGCCATATTTTTATTTCTGAACATAATTTTATGTTATTAAATAGACATTCTACGTGAATGTGTTTTTAATAGTTCAAACAACATAGTCAATAAATGTCCTTCAAATAATATTTGTGCATAATAACAAGTATATTTTTACACATTTTATAGATGTGTGAAAATTTATATTTCCTAGTAGTGATATAAACATATACAAGAAAAATAATAATTACAAAATTAATAGTTCTGCCAGCTATATAACATCTACTGGATTCAGTTGTGCATCTTCCATGCCGCTTCTCAGTGCTATAATATTTTCGAGACAAAGTTTGAAGTTAGGTCTTGCATTCTCTGCACTCCAGCAACGCAACATCAATTGGTGCAACGTGAGTGGACAATTGAGAGGCTTTGGTAGCCTGCCTCCCGCGCGTACGTAATTTATCACTTCGAAATTAGTCTTGGCAGTGTAGGGTTGCTCACCCAATGACGTAATTTCCCACATTATCACCCCGAATGACCAAACGTCGCTCCGGGAAGTAAATATTCCGATCACCAGAGATTCCGTTGCCATCCAGCGAATAGGAAGCAGACCTTCTCCTTCCTAAAACATTTTTGCGAGGTTAATCTTCCTGTTCAAGTTGTCTTCTTTTTAGAATGTGTTTTATAACAGATAGCGCGCGCGTTCACTTATCTCTTGCTTTATATGTATAAATAGAAAAAAATTATTTTTCTTAAATTCTACTCAAAGTAAAAATGTATACCATATTATTACGACACAAATATTAAAATAACACTTCTAAGCAGTTTATTTTTTTTAAATAATTGTATTCACCTTGCGGTAATAATCATCCTTGTAAACATCTCTAGCTAGTCCGAAATCACCGATTTTGACCACACGGTTCTCCCGATCTCTCGCGGATACTAAACAATTTCGACACGCGAGATATCTATGCACGAAACGTAGTTTCTCCAAGTAGGAACAGCCCCGCGCAACATCTTCGCACATGGCGAGCAAGTCTTGTAGACGCAGAGCTTGCGAATCTGACGGTTCTAATTTTCGACTCTCTCTCAAATAATTTAGCAGATCACCAATTTCCATTAATTCCAACACGAGTAATGGAGAATCCTCGTTTAAACAGACGGCCAGCAATCTGAGCACATGTTTATGTCGAAAGTGATTCATAAGCCTGGCCTCTTGCAAGAGTTTCTTTTTCTCTTGCGAGGAAGCATTTTTTCGTAGCATTTTTATGGCAGCAGGCGTCTCTATGCCCGGTCCTTCTAAATCCTTGACTTTTCCTTGAAATACCTGCCAAATATTTTACATTAATTTAAATATAAACTTTATTTTAAAAAATAACTTGATTTTGTATAACATTACATTTTATCTTAATAATTCAACGAAAATAAATAAAATGCACATGGGAGACTCACAGAAATTTTGTACTATTTAATCTCTCATAAAAAGTTGGTTTATGTAATTTTCTTTATTGAGAAATGTGTATTTGTCTCATTTTTTATATAAAAGTATCAATGGCTTATAATATGACGTTAAATAAATAAATTCTTACCATCCCAAATGCGCCGCTGCCAAGGAGTTTTGCTAGTGTGATTTGCTCACGTTTGATTTTGGTCAGCACTAATTCATCTGGATTATATTCCGGCAACGTACGACAATATAGCGTATTGAACTGAACATTTTCGATAGGTATCTCATGTAGAATCGTTAATTCCATGTCAGTCGTTATCAGAGGAAAAACTTGCTCGTTACCTCCTTTTTGTTGTTTATACACTATTATAAAGTTACAATATACTTATTTAATAATATGTGTTGCAAATTTTAAATCGTTCTTTGTACAAGTAAATAAACTTATATAAAGTATTTTAAAAAATTTGAAAAAATTCATGAAACATCTGTCTACATTGTAGTTGATAATTTCATAATCATTTTGATAAAAATTATTTATTGGTTATTTTATTTTTAATTAATTCTGAATACAAACAAAGGAAAGAGGTGGGTTTCTTTAAAAATATGTAACTTTTTTCTATATGGAGGAGAAAAAAATCCTTTTAAAATTTTTCACTTCAAGGCTCAATGTTCAAGAAAAAAAATAGTGTTAATCGATATCTGCAAAAAAGTTGAATATTCAGTTGGGTCAAAATGGACAACTTTTTAGTAGCGAAAATTGTCCATAAATCAGAGTTAAATAAAGGTTAAGTAAAGGTAAAATTATATATTACTTTTATACCACTTTTTTTAGTCAGCTAATTAAATACTACTTTTATACTCCTTTTTTGAGTAAAGGGAGTTAGGCAGGTTTGCCGATTTGAGATAAAAGTAAATGTTTATTTTGGCTCGGACGCCAACGACCCACGTATTCAGTCGAAGGGTTATTATTGTTATTTAAAGAATTTCTATTATTTACAGTAACTTCATTTTTAATATTTTTGTTAATGAAATCAATTGTATAACGGTGATAGAATTAATCAAACTTGAGAAGCATCGAATAGAGCGCGCCTCTATTACGTATAAATGTACGTATAAATGTGCCTTCGGGCACATTTATCGAAAATGGCATAAATGAGCTATAAATGTGGTTCAGAATAGGATTTTCACTAAAAAGTTGCGCATTTAGACTAAAAATGGCGATGTGCCTCTAAATGTGCGCTCAGAATACCGCCACATTAATCGTGTCATCTAACGCACATTTAGAGGCACATTTAGCGATAAATGTGAGCTGAGAATACGGGCCTATATGTTTTAAGACTTAGAAAAGTAATTATTAATTCAGAACAAATACAAAAAAATAGAAAACTTTCTATAAAATGTTAAGCGCTTTTCTAAAATTTCCTATTGATTCAAATAACAAATGTATAATACTTGCGACTGTTTTAAAATAAATTAGCAAAATAATGAAATTGATGTATAGCTCTTAAATCTTGATTTATTTTACATACAACGTATGCATTTTTCTGCCTCTCTCTTTTCGACAGAATGTAGTTTATATTTTTCTCGTTGTTGGAAGATATTTTTTTAGATTTGCTTTCCACACTCTCTCTTAAATTTAAATTAATTATTTATCGTAGATTTTTCTTGCTAACGTTTTATATATTTCCTTACAACTTACCAGTAGTTTCTGAGGTCATAGACATATTTTCAAGTGGAACCCTATCGACTTCGTTTTTCACAGTTACGCTATCAGAATGATTCCGATTGGGCTAGAGATTCTGTAAAATGTGATGATTGTTCTCGAACACTGAAATATCCTTAACATTGGACAAAATTAAGTGAGGCACCGCTGAACCAGAGACACAACTGTTTCCGATACTTTTAATAAATAGTATATGATAATAAATAATATATGTAGAAATAAGTAAAATTACTAGTTTGTTTAACGATCTGAGCTCGATATTTTTATGTATACTTTCCACTCTTAATTGATAATATGTTAAATACTGTAAAATTCCATTTTTAATAAGTCTGTTATATTGTTTCCCAAGACATCTTTTTCATATCAAACATGATTCTTATATCAAAAAGAATGTTACACAAAATAGATTAATAAGGATTATTAAGAATTCTCTCATAACCACTACTCTTAGCAAATAATACGTGAAATGGCAGCTCTCTTTGATTGTTAGAGCAATTTTGCCCAATGATGTGGTTTTCTCACGATTAATTAATTAACTCTCCAAGTAAGCGACTTTACTTTTTAAGAATGCATCCAAGTAAGTCGATTTTTCTTTTCCAGAATCCATCCATTATCATTAAAGTTTTAATAACGTTTGTATCTCAAGAATAAAAATGTTACAAATACTTTCTTATATAGTCAGAGATATTATTCTTGTATTTAAAATCTTGTCAAATTCCTTTTTGGTTATCGTTATATTCTTTAACACAAACAATTCCTACAGATGCGAATTGTAACGATTAACCCTAGGCCAATAGTTAAATCAACAATATACGCAATAGTAATCACTCTCGCAATACCCGCTCGAATTAATATATAATTTTACAACTAAGACTTTAGTAAGACTCTTAATGTAGAATACATATTTAATTTTTAACATAATCAAATTTCATTAATTTTTATTGAAACTAATAAGTTGTGCACAGGACACAAATTTTTCTTGGTATGATATCAAGTAATTGAATAAATCTCAATTCCAGATTTTATTTTAATAATCCCTATATTTATTTAATTATACCGAAACTCGACTTTCTGTTTCAATATTTAGTAACTGTTACATATATAACTTAACTATTCTTAACACTAAAAATAGGTGCTGACTTTTTGAATTAATTTCGTTAAATAAAAAATAATTTAGTACAAATCTTATTATACCACAATAGAAGATTATAAATATCTACAAAAATGAAAAAGTTTTAAGAATTGAAGGAAAATCAAACATCAAAATTAGTTTAAGTATCATTGTATGCATATATGTATTAATATAACGGAAAATAAACAGAATACTTCATTAATGTTAAACATTCCTATTTTTAAAAATAGACACGCAGAAAATACAGTTAAGTTTAAATATACCGTCTTAATTTTACTTAATTTTGTACTATGTAACATCCATTTACAAATAAAAATAATTTTCGAGTTTCATACATCCTTCTTCACAACAACACACTCTTTAACTTTACGTTATATAGTTTTTTATTTTATATATGCAGGATGTATTTTATTATTATATAGTTTTAGTTACACAAATTAACTATTACCTGCTACAATATTGTATTGTATTGTAGCATGTAATTGTAATTGTATTATGTAATTTTTCAATCAAGCGAAAAAATTTCTTACCTGCGTCAAATTTGAATCCGGGCACACTCCGAAAACGCACTCATTCTGGAGATTGTCAGGAGCGGTATGATGCTTCGGCAAAAGCGCAACAGCTGCCTTCGCCAGCACTGAACCTTTCAATAAAACGTATAATCTCGTTCCAAACATAATTATCTTTTTTTTTCGTGAACGTTTTCGCTCAATTCTCGGTCAGCAGTTTTGTTTTTCTCAATTTACTGAATTATTCTGACGTGCTAATCGAATCGATGCTTCTTCATTTTTTCGATAAACTCTTTAGAATTCAGTTTGCAAATCGCAAGTTATAATCTTCCAATATTACATTTTCATATTTCTGTTTATGACTGATCACAATATATATCTTACAATCAAATTAGGAAACGTCTAGTAAGTAAATGATTTTTGATTTTGTCGATGAGAGCCAATAACAATGCGAAAAGATACGTATTTATTTGATTGTATCGAAAACAGTAATATGATTATTATCAGCCTTCTATTGTAATTTTTCTCTCTTAATATTCCAGTAGAAAAACAATCAATAAAAATGTATCGAACAAACAATTGCACACAATCCGGAAATTATAGATCTTCTATTACTTTCACCGTTATTCAAGCGTAAAATATTACGACAATAACGAATCCACATAGATATTTGCCATATTTTTGGTTTTACTAAAAATATAAAAATTTTCGATACTATTCTCTTGTACGTATTATATACTATACATGCTTTTTAGAATCCACTATTCGTGCACTTTGTTCTGTGAGATTTATACGACACAGTTTAAGTCAAGTGACGCGTAATGCTGTTGTGCTTTTTGGTAGCGATGGCAAAGATAACTGACTACGAATGACCACTCGGTCTGACAATGTCTCGCCATGCAATGAAGCTTTATTTGCTGCATCCGTTTATGATTCATTTTTCTTCGCGAAGATACTCGGCGCTATATGTATAACTGTTCAATAAACCATACAAAACCTCTTATTTTAATTTATTTTTAAGTAATCTTTCTCTTGATGTAAAAGATGTTTAATGTGCAAGAAGATATTTTGGTTATAAAAAATTAGTAATAAATTATAGGAAAAATAGTCATTTACGTAGCATTTAACACAATACGCGAAAATATATACATTTACACACGTCTAGTAATAAAACATGAATATAATGTAAATAGAAATAACTATGTAAATATAAATAACAAGTCAATATTAAAGAAACAAGGAATTTATTGCTAATTTTACTTATCTCTACATGTATATCAGTAAAAATACTATAATTATACTATGTAAAAAAATTGATTTCTTTATTTTCCTGCAATTAAATAAATTTTAGTATTGTAAAAGTTTGGATCTATTTCCTCTCCCTCGATGTTTCATATCAACAAAATAGTGTTTTCTAAACCGTTAAAAACTGTTTTATACATTATTTTAATTGTGTAAAATATATTCTACAAAAATAATGTGATATCAAACAATAGCGCCAACTGAAAATAAAAACTTTTAAAAATATTTTAACAAAAAAAATTGTACAAAATAGTTGTTTTAATTTCCTACAAAAATTAAAAAATTTTAATTAAAAAAACTTGGCGCTGCTAAATTAAATAGTATGCTTAAGTTAACGTATTCTTTAATATATTTATATTGCAGTTATTGATGTAATTAAATTAAATATAATTCTAAATTAAATTTAGAACTAAATTAAATTTATTTGTTGGTTTAATATATACTTTGAAATTTAGCAGCGCCAAGTTTTTTTAATTAAATTTTTTTAATTTTTGTAGGAAAAAAAACAACTATTTTGTACAATTTTTTTTTTGTTAAAATATTTTTAAAAGTTTTTATTTTGAGTTGGCGCTATTGTTTGATATCACATTATTTTTGTAGAATATATTTTACACAATTAAAATAATTTACAAAACAGTTTTTAACGGTTTAGAAAACACTATTTTGTTGGCACGTGTACTTGGCGCCTTTTTTTTACCTTTTTTTAAAAAGGTAAGTTTTTAGGGATTATATCATTCTTTTTTGTAGTATATGTATATGTATAATACATATATATTCATTATTTAAAGCTATTAATTAATAAATTTGCATAGGTGCGAGCCGAGTTAAAAATATCTTAGATTATCGGATCTTAATAACACGTAAATTCTAATATTATTTAAAAGACGAGAAGAGAGAGAGAGAGAGAAAGGGAGAGAAAAAAGATAAAAGGAAAGGAGGAAAAGAAAGAAAATGAGTGACAATACGTAATATAATTAAAAAGGTTATATATTATGGATTACGGTCGATATTATATAGTTACCGACGACGGTCGGTAACTAAATACACAGTCGACTGCTCGAACTGTTTTTCGCGCATGCGCTTTGACGTCGACGACGACGACCACGACGGAGATGTCTCTTAATGATAAATTTTATACATTGAGACTTTGCATCTTAATGTCTCTGTTTATAGGATACGTAGAGCAAAAATAAAGACACTTTCCTTATATAATTTAAACCCAAGCAATCGATTAAGCCTAGTAAGAACTCAATCCGTTCAGCGGTTATGGAGGTCTGATAATCTCGAGTACTCTCAACTGACCGGCTCGTATAAATACACGGTGCGTCTTTCGTTGTTTGCGCGGTACTTGGCGCGAGACGCTACCGCGTCTCTTGATTTTAAAAACAATATAATATCGATATAATATATTTTCGAAAAAGATGTAACAAACACTTTAATTACATTTTCGCAAAACATTTGATTCATCTATATCAAATAACATAGAATATGTTTATTTTTGAACAAAATTTTGTTATTAAAGAGACATTCTACGTGAATGTGTTTTTAATAGTTTAAACAACTAAGTCAATAGGCGATTTCAGTCAGAAGATGAATTTAAGACGTGTGTGTTACAGTGATTCAGACGTCAGGACAAATCCTTCTATTCTGTCGGTATTAATGCATTGGTATGTCGATGGCAAAAATACTGTGAGGTAAATGGAGATTACATTGAAAAATAAATGTTCTTTACCGGTCGTAATTTTGTCTCTTTACCTGTCTAAAAAATAAATTCCGGTTTTGACGTGAACCACCCTAGTAATACAACAGGTACATTTTCAAACATTTTATACATGTGTAAAAATTTATATTTCCTAGCAGTGATGTATACATATACAAAAAAATTAATAATTACAAAATTAATAGTTCTGCCAGCTATATAATATCCACTGCATTCAGTTGTGCATCTTCCATGTCCTTCCTCAGGGCTATAATATTTTCGAGACAAAGTTTAAAATTAGGTCTTTATTCTCTGCACTCCAGCAACGCAGCATCAATTGGTGCAACATCGATGGACAATTGAAAGGCTTCAGCAGCCTGCCTCCCGTGCGTACGTATTTTAACACTTCGAGATTAGTCTTGGCAGTGTAGGGTTGCTCACCCAATGATGTAATTTCCCACATTAGCACCCCAAATGACCAAACGTCGCTCTGGGAAGTAAATATTCCGATCACCAGAGATTCCGGTGCCATCCAGCGAATAGGATGCAGACCTGCTCCTTCCTAAAACATTTTAACGAAGTTAATCTTCCGGTTCAAGTAGTCCATTTTTAGAATATGTGTTCTGAAATAGATTGCGCGCGCGTTCACTTATCTCTTGCTTTATATGTATAAATAAAAAGGAATAATTTTTCTTTAATTCTACTAAAGTAAAAATGTACATCATATTATTATGACACAAAAATTAGAAAAAACACTTCTAAAAAGTGTTACGTCCTGTGAACTCCATGATTCTTTTCTTTCCCATGACTCAAGCGCGTTTTTCATTGCATAACGTGGACCATCAATAAGGAAAGTGATAGAGATAAAATCTTAAAAGACCGGAAAAAACACTCTACCTTATTTTTTAATAAAAATCAGCCGACAATCGAAATTAAGAAACATAAACAATTAGTAATTGTTAATTACACACAATAACTACGGTAAAATAATAACTAACAATTTCCTGAAACGAGAAATCTGGAAAACACCTTGTTTCACATTTTTTGTAAAAATCAGCCAATCGAACAATCAGACAATCGAAATTAAGAAACTTAAACAAATAATAATTGATAATTATACACAATAACTATGATAACAATAACAATTGACAATTTCCTGAAACGAAGAAATCTGGGAAACACCTTGCCTCACTTTTTGATAAAGATCAGCCGACAAACGAAATTGGAAAACTGCACGTGCGTTCGAAACAGTGCATTAAAAACAGTTAGTCATCAAGAAAATTGTTAGTAATAATAAACATTTAATCGTAATAAAAGCGAACTCTGTCCACTAGAGTAAAGGTAGCGCAATCGATCAAAAACATAGGTAATATCAAACAAACACCGCCGATAAATCTTAAGACTTTCCATTCTTGAAAGTCGCTCTCTGATTCGTTGTATTCTTCTAATTTATCCCACGAAAGGGGTAAATAAGATTTCTATTCGTTAGATTTTTTGTCCGGTCTAACAAAGAGCGTAACTTAAAAACGAGATATATGTAAACAGAAGCTTCTCTTCGAACACTCTCTCAGAAAGCATTTAGTAGATCGGTAGTAAGACAGCAGAGCCGTAATTATTGTAGTAAAACATTGCTGTTCGTGTATCTAAGACTCGAGTGACGCGAGAAACCGATAGTGAACAGTTGTAAATCGTGATATAAATCAGAACCCTAAATCGCAGCCTAAAAATCGGAACCATCCGTTCCAAGAACGAATTTCTGCCGATCTTTCCACCAGACATCTCGAGCTCATATTTAAAAAAACAGCGCAACAAGTAGTAAGTAAAATATTTCAAGATTGTACTCATCCTGACGCGTCAGGTTAAGTCAGGTCGAAACAATATTGCTTAATATAAAAGTTTTGCAGTTTGTACGTGCAAAAGAAGACCAGTCGGCACTCGGAATTGCATGAAGGAATGTAGCTGAACTTTTAGAAATGAGTTTAGAAGTTTAGTGAAAGAGAATAGTGTGGGCAAAATTTTCGTGCATACGTGTATTACATAAATAACATAAATACGTGTTATTAACATAAAATTAACATAAAATCGGATATTCCGCACTTTGTTGCTATGTGTACTTTAATCGTAGAAAAGCATTTATTATTCTATTCAACCAATAAAAAGATTAGCGTGAAAAAAAGATAATTTTCGATCGATAAAACATTCAATTCAGCATCCTCTTAAGGTTAAATAAAACAGCGAAAGAAAATTAATATATTTTCTTGCATTTTCCTACTTCTACAACGTACTTGACTTTATTCAATGTCATTCTTTTTAGCACAATTTTGAAAGTATTGAAATAATATTTACAAAAATTATGAGAAATGTAAAAAATATGTAATTACCTTTCCTTTAGACGGTGAGTACAAGAGAAAAGAATGTACTTCATCGAATAACACTTCTTAACAAAACGACTAGACATTTTGTGGAAATCACGTTTTTGCTTCTTTGCGCGAAACTTAAAATAAATAAATTTAATTTTTCTCTTTTCATTATACAATTGTATGTTCAAATATACTGCATTATTAAAATTATCGTTAATACGTACATTTAAATAGAAATATTAGGTATATTAGAAAAAAATTATTCACATATAATAAACAAAAAACTATTATATCATATTAAAATATTTATTTGCCATACATAAATATTAATTTACATGATGAAGCAATGAGACAATTGCTGACGTTTCTCGTCCTGAATTGATTTTTAGACACTTGTTTTTTACTTCGGAGAGCGAAATTGTAATATTTTCATCAATTGAAGAATTAGTAAGTTCACAAGTCTTAAGTCTTAAGGTTCTGTAAACAACGGCTTAACTGCTGAAAATAGATCACCAATAAGATATAATTTATTCTTATTTATGATAATTTGGCTTATAACTAATATCGCATTAGTTTTTAACAAACAGCAGTTATTTGGGTGTTTGCTTGTAATTGTGAAATCTTTAAATTCAATGCAATTAATATGCGCTCCTGTCTGAGCATAATGTATAATTGGATATGATTTTGATTCTTTTACAACAGGAATTTCTTTTTCTTCGTGCAATCTATTATATATTTGTTCCAATGGCTTTGGAGAATTTTGAATTTTGTCTCGTAAATTTTTTAAATAGTTTTCAAACTTGAAACAACTAAATTTATCTAATGGACCTAAAGTTTTCAAAGGTATCTTTATATAAATTTGACCAATACTGGCTATAAACTTGTTTATTTATTACGACGTTTCGACCAACGGTTTTGGTCCTTTTCGAGTACAACTGTAATAATTATCTTAATATAAATAGTTTTTCAATTGTTATTAGAATAATACAATATAAAGAAGATAAAATAAAATACATACGTTATAATGATAGCATCAATATCTGTCAATATTTCAATTTTCACAAAGATATATCAATATTAACTTCATCACAATTATAAAGAGAAATCGTTGTGTCATGTTAGAATTCAGTTAAACATATGAACATTTTTCAAGTATCACTTTAATCTAGACGACCTTTATTATTTTGTCATAAATATTGTCTAAACTATCTGTGTCTTTTTGTAAGTTGATTGTGTTATTGATTTTTTTTAATGAAAAATATTTCAGCGATTTCTCTTTTCCTTACATGTTTTTCGTTATGTAATATGTTCGGCTTTGTCCAATCAAATTCATGTCCAGTTTCTAGTTTATGTTTACTTATTACTGAATAATTTGATGTATGTAGTTTAATATTATTATAATGTTCTTTAACATGAGTGCGCAAATGGCGTTTTGTTTGACCTATGTATGTAGTATTACAATTTTTACAATCAATTTTATGTACAACATTTGTTCTTTCGTTATTAGGTAATTTATCTTTGTCAAGTCTTATTAAAGTATTAAGTTTTTTATTAATTTTGTAGACTATGTTCATACCATTCCCACTCAATGTACTTTTTAAATTATGACTAAAATAATTAACAAATGGTAATGAGATAAAAGTCGTCATATTTTTGTCATATTTTTTAATAATAATTTTGTGTTCGTCACTATTTTTATTGCGATTTTTTTTTTTTTTTTTAAGTTTTCACTTCGTTGGCCAAGTGTAATAAATTATGAATATTATACGATATGAATTGTCGCGCGCGCGTCCGTACAAAACTTTATAATTATTAACAAAATATTCTAATAACTGATGAGCATAATCGTTTAATGCTATACATATATTCGGATCACATAATATCTTTATTGCAATACTCAATGTAAGAAAATGAATATAATATGCAGCAGACATTATTGATTTCAAAATCACTGGGTCTATATAAAACAAAAATAATTGGAATTCCGTAGCCTTCCACTTATCGATCTCTGTTAAAGTGCGATGTAATCTTGAAAATTCAGATGAAATTGACAATTTAGTTGCTACAATTGCATCAGACAAATATTTTTGATTATTTTTACTTAAACGACTATTGCTCAGTCCTTTTACCCAGAAAAGGAGAAGACATTTCGTAACTCCTAAACATATTAAATGCATGTAATCAATTGCAACTTGAGAAACCATATCAATATTCAGTTCTTATAAAATTGTATCACCTGTATGGTGTTCTTGTTTTTTATTACGAAATGATTCATCAGTTCTCATTGTAAAATTTGTTTCTGGAAAAACTACGGAGTTAACGTATTCTCCTTTCTGAGTACATTTATGACAACTAAAATAACCAGAATGGCTTTCTGTAGACATCACAAAAGCCATTGCTGGAGTATCACAAACAATGCCTGCAATTTCAAAAAACATTTTTTTCCGCCATAAAAAAACCATTATGTTGAATTTCTGTCATTTCATTAACAAAAGGTCGTAAAAATTCATTTGCATTTGTTGGTTTCGAGTACCCGTGATAAATTCCTACAGCGAAAGGTCTCGTATAAACATCCGTTTGGATGGACACCAAAATAGGGCAAAATTGGCTCCCGGAACTTTTCGACAAGAACATTCCGTCACAGTTAATTAACAATTTCACAGAATCTGGAACTTGTTCTAAATATTTTTCAATTGACCGCTGAAGACCGGTGACAAGTCCAAAATGTACTTTTACAGCCCGAGAAGCTATATAGATAAGTTTTATATAAATCTTAATTAAGAGTCCCCCAGACACGAAGGAATGCGCGAAACGCTAACGCAGCGAGCCACGCGCGGAAATCGACCTTGCGAAAATGCAAGCGAAAAAGTACGATTTTGAACTTCTTCGCCTGCATCCGGGCAACGAAAAACCCTTACGTCTTAATACCTGTTACCAGGCACCCCCTCTTATTATAAAAACCGCGATAATAAGAAGGCTCGCCGCTAACACGCGCGAGTCAGTCTGTCAGAAAAATTAGCGAATCATAGAACGGTCAGTCAATCTGCCGTTTACTCGAAATCGAAAGATAATTAATTGCGGCTACGAAACAAGGAGTTAGATGGGAGTGCGCTGAATAAACAAGAACTACTCAATGTACGATTAGTTGAATAAAAAGAGATTCTTTATTTAAATTAAATAAGTGAGTTCTGGTGCGAGACCAGAGATCCCTATCTCGAATCCCGGCGACGATCCCCAATAATCCCGTCGTGCTTCCGTTTGAGGTACAACAGTACATAAGAACCGTTACTCACCGTTGCCATAATTTCACTAATTCGGGGTGTGTGCATTAAAGTCCGGACGTCTTGAGGCAAAGTTTTATGTCCATTATCGCGCAATATTGTTAATAGTTTGTTAACAGATCTGTGGGAAATCCTCTCTGTATTTACCCAAGATTGTAAGCTACTTTGTAAACTATTCTCACTTTTGTTTTCATCAAAATCCAAATTTTGGTTTTCTATGTTTTCATTATCATCAATCTCTGAGAAATTTGAACCTGAAGAGGTAGTATGTTGCTCCATTTTAATCTGGACCGCATCTTCTTCATAATTCTCAACTACAGGTGAAGTACGTGAAGTGAAAGATGAAAACTCCGAATCCGAAGAGTAGAGATGTCCAAAATTGTCACCAACGGTTGATTCGTCGTTAATAACATTAATATATGATGAATGAGTTGGAGTGTTCAAAATGTCCATACAGGCTATATCTAATGCAAGATCTGAAGGACCACTATTTATAGAGATATCCGTATTGTTAGGGAAATTCTGAATAGCCCGCGTACCTCGTCGCGCATCGCGAATATACGCGTGACGCCAGATGGCAATATCGACAATTACCGCGCCGGGCAGGCAAAAGCCGATCACCGTTCGCGGCATTCCGATACGAGCAATCACACGTATTAGTCATATATTCTGTAAGAGATTAGTTTCAAGTAAAGATATATATATTCATATTACTTTGAGGTACATTGATTTCGGACCTACCCGACTCACCGCAATCAAAGCGAGAAATACACAACAGAGTGGCGACGAGGATGGGATCGCGGTAATTGTTATAATACAAACCGCGAAATATACACCGCGACATATACATCGCGGAAAATACGCCGCGTGGCAACGTGCTCCAAAAACGTGCCACGTGTATCAGGCCGCCATTGTGCCAAGGACTTCCAAAGGAGACATAAAATATAACACCAAGGGATCGCTGCACCTCGCAGAAAAATACGTCGTGTAAGGACATCGACCGAGAAAGATGCCTGAGGAGAAAATAGTGCTGCAAGGGAGCCTGGGCCTCGAGACGTTAGATCCGGCTACATCTAACTGGAAACGATGGCTCAGAAGATTCGAGGCAGGGCTCACCGTTCACAAGGTCCCGGAAGCGCAAAAGGTGACGTACCTATTACATTTTATTGGGCCGTCAGCCTTCGATATCATTTGCGATAAATTGGCGCCGGAGGAACCACATAATTGCACGTACGCCGTTCTTATAACCGCCTTGGCAGAATTTTACGCGCCCGCCGCGAAATCGCCGAGATATTTCGTTTCCAGACACGGAAAGAGCAAGAGGGCGAGAGTATAAAAGATTACGTGGCGGCATTACACAAGCTTAGCGTGAATTGCAATTTCGGTCAATATTTAAAGACGGCTCTAAGGAACCAATTCGTGTACGGGCTTATAAGCAAGCGTGCACAATCCCGACTGCTGGAGACCAGAGGCTTGGACTTTGAAAAAGCTATCCAGATAGCCACATCCATGGAGCTGTCGGAGACGAACGCATTATACATGCACCCAGAGACACCGGCATCTTCCATTGACTACGTGGGGACGAAGACGGACAAGAAGCCCAAGGGTGCTAAAAAGGCACCATCGAAATACGCCCGAGGACGCATCGAGATTTCGAAGCCAAGGTCAGATTACGTGAATGCGAACGACAAATCTAATTGTACGTGTTTCAGGTGCGGGGGCAGGCATTTAGCGAATAAATGCAAATTGCCCAGGGATATCACTTGTAAGAAATGCGGAACGCCGGGCCATTTATAGAAAGTCTGCATGGGTGGAAAGCGAGCCACCCCGAATCATGCTAATGCAAACCAAATCGAGGAAATAATGTCGTTAGAGCGAAACGGATACCGAGATAAGTTTTACGAAACGATGTCCGTCAACAATGTACCGGTAAAGTTTGAAGTAGATAGCGGCGCAGCAGTTACGATTGTAAGTACAAAAACATTACGCCAACTATGGCCAAAGAATAAACTGCGACCTACAGACCTACGACTGATTACATTTTGTAAAACCGATATCAACATTGTCGGGGTCATGCCTGTATTTGTACATTTCGAAAACATAAAAAAAAATCTAAATATGTACGTTTCGAATGTCGACCAAGAGCCGTTGCTAGGACGCGAATGGATTCGGCAATTAAAAATACAATTACGCGAAACTATTAGTTACATTTCAGAAAATTGCGAAAAACAAATAGAATCGAGTTTAAATCGGTATCGTAGCTTATTGGATCCGATGAATACAAAAATACGCGGGATGCAAGCTAGCTTCACGTGCAAGGAAAACGCGAAACCCGTATTCTTAAAGGCACGTACAGTGCCCTTTAAATTGCTGCCGCTTGTAGAAAAGGAGCTAAACAATCTTGTCAAGACAGGGATCTTTGAAAAAGTAAACGCGTCGTGTTGGGCTACACCCATAGTACCGGTGCTAAAGAAAAATAATACGATACGAATCTGCGGGGATTTTAGCGTTACAACAAACTTAATAATTGACGAGCATCCATTACCAAATACAGACGAACTTTTTGCATCCATGGCCGGAAGAGAAAAATTTACAAAAATCGATCTGCAGCACGCGTACCTACAGTTAGAGGTTCGATCGGAAGACCGCGAGTTATTAACATTAAATACACACAAAGGGTTATACCGAAGTACACGATTACTCTACGGAATAGCATCCGCGTCCGCGATTTGGCAGCGAGAAATGGTGAAAATGATAGGAGACATATCGGGGTCTCGATTTTTCTAGACGACATAAAGATTACAGGACAAAACGATATAATACACATACAAAGACTAAACGAAGTTCTCACCAGGCTAGGACATGCAAACATAAGAATAAACGAAAATTCCTATATAAAAAATTCCTATAACAAAAGCGAATTCCTCACGGACGAGATCGAATATTGCGTGATAAACAAACACGGTATTCGAAAATCACCAAATAAGATACAAGCGATCGAGCAAATGCCTAAACCTAAAAACTCGAGCGAAGTACATGCTTTCATCGGTATGGTAAATTACTACGGGAGATTTATAAAAGATTTAAGCTCGATTCTCAAACCACTATACGACCTTTTAAAAAAGGGAGAAAAATTTAAGTGGACAAAAGACTGCGAACAAGCGTTTAATCGAGCGAAAGAAAATTTTAAAAGCGATAATATTTTGGCACATTTCGATTCTAAATTACCGTTAATCCTAGCAACGGACGCGAACGCATACGGCGTAGGAGCGGTATTATCACATAAATATCCAGATGGCACGGAGCGAGTGTTGCAATACGCATCCCAATCCTTATCTCCGACACAGCAAAAATATTCACAGATAGATAAAGAAGCTTACGCAATTATTTTCGGAGTAAAAAAACTTAATCAATTTTTTTACGGTGTCAAATTCACGTTATACACTGATCACCAACCACTAGTACAGATATTTTCACAAACAAAAGTTTTGCCGCGTTATACTGCGATGCGGATGCAACACTACGCAGTGTTTTTACAAGGATTCAGATTTGACATTAAGTACCGAAACACCAAATTACATTGCAATGCGGATTGTCTCTCGAGATTACCGATAAATAGTTCAACAGACACGAAAGGCGACGTCGTGGACGTGTATGAAATAGAGATATTACAAAAGTTACCTATTACAATACCTAGATTCGCGAAAGAAACACAAAAAGATATAGAATTGAAATCGATATTACAAGCGATTATTGAGGGTAAGAAAATACCGGGCCACATACGATTCGAAATAAATCAAGCTGCGTTCAGTGTCCAACAAGGCGTACTGTTGCGAGAAGGGAAAGCAATAATTCCCAAAATATTTCCAAAACAAATTCTACAGGAATTACACAACGGTCATTTCGGGATTGTAAAAATGAAAACGTTAGCGAGAAGTGCATGCTGGTGGCCCGGCATCGACAAAGACATAGAACAATTAGCTAAGAATTGCGAACCATGTAATAGATTAAGAAATAACCCGGTCAAAGTAGAAACGCATGAGTGGGAACCGGCGAATGCGCCATTCGAAAGAGTCCATATCGATTACGCGGGACCTTTCATGGGAGTATATTTTCTAGTACTAGTTGACGCATTTTCAAAATGGCCCACAGTAATAATTGTTAAAAATATTACTGCACAGACAACAATCCAGAAATGTAAAGAAATCTTTACTGACTTTGAACTTCCACGTATATTAGTCATGGATAACAGACGGAACTTTCGTTCAACTGAATTTCTAAAATTTTTACAAAATAACGGAATTACTCCTAAATTCACCGCACCGTACCACCCGGCTACAAACGGGCAAGCGAAGAGGTTCATTCAGACACTAAAGATTTCCATAAAGAAAATGTACGCCGATACACGATACAAGAAAATGCCCCTCGAGGAAGTAGTACAGCAACTACTAGTACAATACCGAAACACACCACAGAGTACAACAGGAGTTGCGCCATCCGAAAAAGTATTCAAAACTAAAACGCGAACGCGACTGGACCTGCTAAAGCCAGATGGTATTAAAAATAACGCAGAAATAAACAACAGCAAGAAAATTCGACAGTTCGCGGAGGAAGAGAGAGTACAGTGCAGAAATTATGGAGGAAACGAAAAATGGACTTGTGGCAAGATCCTACAACAAACGGGGAAACTGCATTGCGAGATTGCACTAAACGATGGCCGCGTGTGGGAGAGACACATCGACCAAATCCTACCAACGGGTAAATCCACGAGCGACCTAAACTCGGAATTAGACTACGGCATACATGAAGAGTACAAGGAGCCAGCGATACATATAAATCCAGACCAAAACATACACGAACCGGAACTGGAATTACCAGACGCAGCAAACACGCCAATTGAAGAAAACGAAGCACCAATCGCGCCAGATCAAAGTCAAGAACCAATGAGAAGATCGAAGCGCGAAAAAAGGATGCCGCGGCGATACGCGGAGTTCCATGTAAAGAAGTAGAAATATTCTTTTCCCAGGGGGAGAAGTGTTAGGGAAATTCTGAATAGCCCGCATACCTCGTCGCGCATCGCGAATATACGCGTAACGCCAGATGGCAATATCGACAATTACCGCGCCGGGCAGGCAAAAGCCGATCACCGTTCGCGGTATTCCGATACGAGCAATCACACGTGTTAGTCATATATTCTGTAAGAGATTAGTTTCAAGTAAAGATATATATATTCATATTACCTTGAGGTACATTGATTTCGGACCTACCCGACTCACCGCAATCAAAGCGAGAAATACACAACACGTATTTCTGTAAGATTCAATTTTTTTACGAATCAGTTGATTTTTTCGTCTCGTCGACAAATACTGTAGGTCTTTTGGCATCTTTTATAATAATTGTTACCACTAAAATCAAATTAAATTGTTATATTTAATGAAATAACTCAGAAATATAGTAAGATTATATAAACGACTTATAATGCATATATTTATAATTTTTTTTATAATAACTTCTTATTACATATCTAAGAATATACTATATATATGTTTGTTCTCGTTTTGTGACTACCGTTAACGTGCCTTTAGCCCTCCTCAAGGATATTTGTGGTTATTTGGCACATTTCTCCAGTCTTCCTCTAGCCCCCAACAAATCTCTTTTACGACAGTTATAATCACTTTGGTCCGTAACTCCAATTCTATTTACTTCATGTTCCAAAAATCCTATTCCGAACAATTAAAGGTTAAGGAGCGAACACGTGCTTTCTCCACGGTGGTTAAGGCCGATAAATTATATAATTAAAATACCAAACAGAATCGATTATTCTCCTCACATTATATTCTTATTACATATCTAATCAGCGATAAAAATAGTACGACTCATCATCATATTAATCCATTCCGGTCTCTGGACAAGTACGCACTGATGTGTGCAAAATTAATATAACATCAACGTATTTTGCAAATAACGTTTGTAATATTACCTATGTGTTACAAATTACATTGTCGTAATATTATAAATCTTCTTATGCAATATTACCTGAATAAAAATTTTTATTATAATAAATTAAAGTAAAAGGCTCTATTATACTCATGTATCAGGATAAGAGGAATAGGCAAGTGAGAGCCGGGCGCAAGAACTTAAGCGCTAAGACTTCAGATGTAATCTTCTTTATTTAAACTTGAACGTTTCGGTCCTTTCTTTGGACCATCTTCAGCATTGTGTTTACAGAATGGTGTACAAATTAATACTGACAGATTGTGAAATGACAAGATCATAAAAGAGTGAACTTTGAAGTACAAAACAATAACAGATCATAAATGATCGTAAAATTCTATTGATGGATTGAAATCAAAACAAATCATAAAGGAGCGAGATGAGATGTACCAATCAATAACAGATCGTTAATATATGTAGTCGGATAATAAAAGTGAATCAAATTATTTCGTACGCCCGTAACGGAATTAAATAACAACAATGGGACATAAAAGTGGACGGTCGCATATTGATGAACCGCGATACGCTAAGTGTGGTTAATAAACGAGTGACGCGCAATGCACCGGCGGACCTCCACGGTTGTATCTCGGATTTGAAAGTTATCAGATTTTGTTTAGACGCTCAACAATTGTTGAGTATATGTGATGTAAACACTCCATGTCGGTCTGTCGGTTCAGACTGTTTTTTTGTCGTATAATATAAAGCATTTCTGACGTTAATCTTTTTCCTAAATTCTTTTCTTCATCCAAGACTTCAACGTCGTCCCAATTAAATTCATGATCTAACAATCTGTGGTCTGTGATCACAGATGGTTGCGGAGTGTTTAAATCACATCGTTGTGTTTACATCACCGTCACGAAATTAAAACAGCTCATAAATTTTCTCTAGAAATTTTTAAGACATGACATAATACCACCACACTTGAACCGGTTCGCTCAATACGAGAATAATTTACAAAATTTTAAAGCGAAAATTAAATTCGGACATATTCTGAACAAATTCATCTCAAACATAATATTTAACGAGATTTCAGACGCGCACAGTCAAATTTGCAGAGGAACGTATTGTTACATGGAACGTATTTACGCCGGCGTAATGATTAATAAGACTATCACACTGCCGTTTTAAAAGTTTATTTTAGATATTTAAGGGATCTTATAATTGGCTTATTGATCATTACGCCGGCGTAAATACGCTCCATGGGACAGCCGATAAAGTTTTTAGCGCGACTTTTTAACACATACATTCATAAATGAAGCAAAATATTAACAAGTTAAAATTCAAATGTGCAGAACCTTCGTTAAAATGTCTGAGTTTGCGTTTAATTAATTTAATAAAATTCCTGAAAATTTACAAATGTCCGGAAAGTACGCTATGCAAAGAAGCTATTCGACGAAAATTAGTTCAAATATATATTATTTATGAATTAAATGAAAGCCGAAGGAAAGAAAAAAGGCTCCCGAATTATTAGACGCAATCTTCCAAGATTTTGAGTAGACCAATTTTCAATGTCGAAAGACGATTAGCACTAGGGGCTAGCAACAATTTGGTCGAAGAAATGATTTTCGGAAACGTAGATAAATTTTTCAATTTTTTTCGAATGACACCAGAAATGTAAACAAAGGGTGATAATAATGTATATAAAGGGTGATATCAAACTTAAGGATAAAGATACAAATATTATCTCAATAAACAAAAAAAGAATTGATTTGAATTAATAAGCGTGCTTTTCAATTCAGTTTTCTTCTAATTCCGTATTCCGTTTTGTAGATTTCTTTATGTTTCAATACGTTAATTTGTCTTAATTTGTTTCTATTCGCATTTTGAAATTAATGTCCTGCACGGAAAAAAATCACTCGGGACGTACTAATACTTACTAAGAAGTTTGCCTCTTTCCGCTCTTACAACTCAATTTTAATTACGTTTAATCCTCTTTCTATATTTTATTTTTATTTAGGTTAGGTAAACTAAGCATTTGAAAACTCTATGTAAACCCCGGAACGCCGTACAAATCAGCGTAAAATCTGTGCGTAATGAAAACGAGCGTAAAGCCTGTGATTGGTCAAGCTCTTTTACACCATACGCCGGTACGCCGTACACTGCTCCATGGGACTACACCTTTATAAATCTGACGTAAGACTGACAAAGAAAGAAAATAAGTCAGAGAATATCGGAGCGAATGAGAATCTGAATATGAATACTAATCTGAATGTAATAATGAGTAGTGAATGAAGCTCGAGAAATGTTTTAGAAGTCTCTCGAATGAATAATGAGAAGTGCTCGAGAAATTATTGAAAAGTCTCGCGCGTCTCGAGATCGGCGGTATATATACCGGTGAGGCACAAAGAGTCCTAAGGCCGCATGCAAATCGCGATTTGAGGATTCTCTCAAAGTGTCTCCGATGTTCTGTGAAAAGAGGTTATTATCTAAATTATTTCGCCGTAATTCGCCACCGATAGTTTGAGAGCGATGCGTAGTTTATACGATTGGCACCAAGAATGTGATGATGAAAAAAATTCAGTCGGTCTGTGGTATTTAGGGGGCATGGGATAACAATTAATACATCTTTACTTTTACTATTGATATATTTCTTAAATTACAAAGCAAGAACTCTGAGAGAGTATATAAATGTATAAATAGTGTAAGATATTTAATAACGGTACTGCTAACATGTTGCTATGTGACCATCACCGCGAGATTGAATAAACAATCATGTGGTTGTTGTTATCGAATTTTCGTCGTGTACAGACATCAATCACCGACGGTCTTTCAATTATATTTATTCGGATAATATAATTAGACTAATAAATAATATCGACTAGTTGTATCGCGTTGTTTTAACGTGCGTACTTTTGTGAATTCTTGTGCCGATAATACAGTGCAAATTATATCACTAATCTTTAGCTTGCACGTATCCCTTTCTTTTACGCTCTCATTTGTCCATGAGACCATTGTGAGATCTAATAAATAAATAAATATTAATACTCGCAATTGTGTCTGGAGACAATCTATAAAATTCTCACAGACAGAATTTTACAGATTTTGTAAAAGAGTATTAATGACAAAAGTGATGTTTTTATTGTGTAATTTCGGATCGGATAAGAGAATAGCTCTATCAATCAAACCGTAAACGGTGCCGATCCAAAAAACTGAATGAACTGAATGTGTTTTTTTCATTTCACTGGTGAACTAAATTCTTTCTAAATATTGCTGAACATAAACATGATATGGATTGGGACAATGTAAAAATCACAGATAAAGAAACCAACTATTATAAATGATTAATTGCGGAAATAATCCATATCAAACAACAAAAAAACGGTTTAAACAATAATGGGGACTGTGAAATGCTGGATCACTCGTATTTCCCGTTACTTGAAATATTTAAAAATAAACAACGTCCATAATATTTACTTAACAACATACGTGTCTTACCTACAAAGGATATATAAGAATAATATCTGCGAACATCTTATCATTTCGACTTAGTCTTTTTACAAAACAGTAGAGCGAAATATAATATAACAATAGATACGGTTGACAGTGTATTAGTGAAACTTAATTTATTAATTTTATATCTGACTAGATATGCGATCAAATATGTTAAAAATATTGCATGTTCGATGAGTTTACCTAATGACTTATATTGAAATTTTTTCTGATTGTAAGCAAAAAACATTACAATTTTATCGTCCATTACTCATCGTTTTATGGTGAGATTAATAACGACATGTTAAACCATGGCAAAACCGACACTATGCCACTTTTTCAACTTGGTGAGTGACTGCTTTCTTATATGAGTGGCCTTCACTTGGACACCGTACAATTGGACACGTTACAAATGGACACGAAACTTTGCACACGGTTCAATTGGACACAGTGCATTTGGACACAGTAATTTTGGACACAGTTGCTTTTGGACACGTAAGAAAATACACGCCGTTCATTTGGACATCGTTTATTTGGACACCGTGCATTTGGACACAGATGCGCACCGTTAATTTGGACACCGTCAATTGCTCACCGTTCGTTTGGACACCGTTAATTGCCCACCGTTCCTTTGGACACAGTCAATTGCCCACCGTTTGTTTGGACACCGTTCGATTAAACACTGTCAATTGCTCACCGTTTGTTTGGACACCGTTTGATTGGACACCGTCAATTGCCCACCGTTTGTTTGGACACCATTTAATTTGGAAAGTACACGCACAGACCACACCCCCCACCCCCGTTACAAACTCATGTGGAATATCTCTTTGTATTGCACAATTAAACGGTGTCCAATCGAACGGTGTCTAAACGAACGGTGGGCAATTGACGGTGTCCAATCGAACGGTGTCCAAACGAACGGTGGGCAATTGACGGTGTCCAAACAAACGGTGGGCAATTGACGGTGTCCAAATTAACGGTGCGCATCTTTCTGTGTCCAAATAAACGGGTCCAAATAAACGGCGTGTATTTTCTTACGTGTCCAAAAGCGACTGTGTCCAAAATTACTGTGTCCAAATGCACTGTGTCCAATTGAACCGTGTGCAAAGTTTCGTGCCAATTTGCAACGTGTCCAATTGTACGGTGTTCAAGTGCACCGCTCCCTTTTTATATAACTTGACGACATTTTATACCAACTGATTCATTATGTTCATCGAATTGACCGTTACGAAAAATTTGTAATGTATCGATATATTTTATTTGTCAATCTACCTTGGCTGAAGAGACACAAGTAAAGTGTCGAAACGTCCCGTCATATTTATAAACCAACATAATTATACTTAATAATTAAATAGTCTTAATTTAATAACCGATACAGATTGTTTACAACACGAGTACCTAACGATCACAGAAAAACTGAAAAAAGTTTAAAGACCGTGTGGTTTGTTTTTGTCGCCGTTCTCCTTTTTATTGTCAGAGTGAAGACGATATATATATTATGTCTCATCTCCGATTCTTACTTGTATGTAATTTCTGACGTGTTGACGTACTTTGACTACCGTTCCGTCATTCTCCTGCTTCGGATAATTATGGTGAGTCTCCTCATTATCTTTTACTTTCTTTTGATATCTAATTGCCCAATCAAATTCATAGTTATGTACATGCATACTTTCGAGTATTTTTACCGGCGAGCACCGATAGGAGACTCACCAATCAAAAAATCAATGCAGAGAGAATTAAGTTATACGGACGACGTCACACGTTCTCTTACTAACATCACGTATGTATAGTGTTTTTTTACTTTTAATTTTATTGATTTTACTTTGTAATCCTCTTCTCTTTTTTTCGTAATTGATTGTAGTTTACTGAAGATGGTCAAAACAGTGACCGAAACATTTGAAGATTAAAGAAAATTTTTATGTAAATTATTCTATCGCGCTATTATTTCTGCGCTTGGCTCTCTTTGCCTCCTTTGATCCCTTGTGTTTATATCATCATATTAGAGCCTTGTGTGATATTGTTTTTATAATTATACTTGTAACATATGTAATTCAAACGTTTATTTTTAATTAAATTTGTACATGCTCGAATAGGCCTAATTTTATTTTAATTTTATAATTGTTGAATTTACCGAGCTTAACTGACACAATATTAATTATGTTTTGTAATTAATTTTAGATAACCTTGAAAATTCAATTCATGAATAAAGTTTTAAGACAAATTATGTATATTTTATGTTTCCGTAAATTGTAACGCATATATTCTTTGGATAGAACATTTATCGAATATTTTCTGAATGATCAACTAAATAATATCACTTGCAAAAGAAGTTAAAATTCTCTCAAGTCTGTCCTTGAAAAGTAACCGCAGGTTAGTTTCCAGTGTATTGCGTGCGCATGTTTGGTGTATTGGACACAGACATCTATATATCTAGACTGCGAACTTCGCCAAAATGGGAGCGTCTCGTTTGACCACGTTGCTTTTGACCACAGCCAATTATATTGACCGGTGTATAGGGTTTTTTACTAGGTCTACCTATCAGAGGGTTCTGTGGTCAAAAGCAACGTGGTCAATCGAATCCCACTCCGTCAAAATACATGGTTCCAAAAAGTATGTACATAACTATGCGCATGCGTTGCGTAAGTGGTATGACAATCACATCTGATTGGTTAAATTTCAAGCAATATATGTCACGTGCCACTCTCGTGCCACATGTGTGCTACACACATATCACATATACAGCACACTCCTCTTCTTTACACTGCACATGCGCAGATGCTCACTTGCCTCTGTAGTACATACTTTTTGGGGTCCATTTTTTCGTACAGTATATAAGGGAGTTAGCGGTCTAGTATACAAATAGATGTCTGTGGTATTGGAACGACGCTTCATTTCGCCTAGAGCTCTCTGATAGGTGGTTGTTAGTTACTCTAGGTAATTATAGTTCTTTGTGCAACTAAACGTTATATCTTAAATTCCTAAGCTAAATAATCATATAGAACAAGAGCGATAAGCAATAAAATGCACTAGAGATTAATTCCATTATAAATTTAAATAATTATAAATTATAAGAATAAGAGCAAGCGAGCTAAATAATCGTTCTTTATTCCATTGATATAATGCAAAAATAAAAGCGGAATGTGATTATTTGCAAAAATATGGTTTTGAAAAAATGGCGGGACGTCACAACTATTTCGTACGAGTGTCCGATGCTTTTCACCCATAGATATATTACATATAGATAGAGCTTTGTGCCATTTCTACCTTAGAGCCGCGCGTGCCAAGATAAATAGCAGATTTTCCTCCCTCGTGCATGCGCATTCGTACGTTTCTCTCTGCGGACGCACATTGTTTGTAAAAGATTTGGAATTTGCATGAAAATTTTAGGAAATTCAAGAATTAACAAGTGAAAGTAATTAAATGTGTTGTTAAAAAAAGTATTTCTTGGCACTTCATAAAATAAAAGAGGTCATTTTCTCGGCCGTCGGCAGAAATGCGCGATTGCACATGCGCAAGGGAGGAAAGTATCTTAATTATCTTAGCACGCAGTAAGATAGATAAAGTTCTAGATATATGTAATATATCTATGTTTTCACCTCTCTCTCAATTTCCCCCGCTTCGCGTCTCCACAGGTTCATGTTTCGGAATGGTGCTTGATTGGTCGCGTCGCTAGTTCTAAAATAGAACTCGCTGATTGGTCGCAACGCAGTTAAATATAAAAATCTTTGGGGTATTTACAACTAATCGGATCTCTGATCGGACTGAGCAGTGGCACTCAATAGACTTTCTAAATTTCCCTACACTAATCCGGATCAATGATTCTGTCTCAGGGGATCGATCATGTAAAATTTCACGTGAAACTTTTCACAGGATTCGACCAATCGCGTTGCTTGATTTGGAGTGGGACTGCCGAATCAAGCAACGCGATTGGTCGAATCCTGTGAAAAGTTTCACGTGAAGTTTTACATGATCGATCCCCTGGAGTAATCGGATTAGATTAGCAGTGATGAATAAATTAATATTATTCTCTGCAAAGATATAGATTATTTCCATACAGTAACATAAATAATTACATATTACATATTTATATTTACACATCCTTAATTTATTACATAAAAATCATATCAAATGCATTTTATACATACAATTAGAAACTATCATCAGAAGAAAGTATATATTTTCATATTATTAATTTCAATCCAAAAAAAGAAAAATTAAAGTAATATTTTATATAAGTAATATTTTAACGAAGAAAAACTTCGCATATTACATATTCAATTGATAAACTCCTTTGAAAGATTAATAATTACAAAATAAATAAGAAATTTATGGTAAAATTTAATTGTTATTGTTAATTGTTATGTACATACAATTTTTTTTATTTTCAGGATTATTTTTTGTAAATTAATATTGCTTAATATTGCTTATTTACTTGGTATAAAAATTAACAGTTAAAATAAAGTGAGGTTATTAAAACTTATTTGTTTTCTATTTTACAAAAAACAAATCTTATATCAGCAAAATACATTTATTTATCAATATACAATATTTGATAAACAAAAATATTAATTAATTAGAGGAATAATAAGGTATCTTCTATATTGTTTATGATATGTTTTTCACGTGGATTCTACGAAATACCTCGATTTCTTTCGATCACTGCTAATCTAATCCGATCACTCCAGAGACAAGATTATTGATCCGGATTAGTCTAGGGAAATTTAGAAAGTCTATTGAGTGCCACTGCTCAGTCCGATCAGAGATCCGATTAGTTGTCGTAAACACCCTTAAATTTTCTACAATTAGTAGTTATTGACTAAAAGTATATTTAATTTCTAAGTTAAGTTAAGGAAGGCATATGAGATAAGAATGTTAATGAAAGTAATTAATAGAACAAATAGATTACATAATTGTTCTGTATTTTATAAGTAAAAGCATTTCTTAGTTATTATTGCAAACATGGGTTCGAAAAAATGGCGGAACGTCTATATATAATATCAGAGAGAAGAATGAGAAGGGCCACGCCGCCGTTTTTCGTCCAACGCTTTCTCTAGGCCGCTCATTAGCGTCACGTCCATTTTACGGCCGCTTGGAACTAAGTGGCCACATCCACTTTCGATGTCGATAAAAAAGCCAGTTTTGGTTCATATCCGTGCTACATCCACAATTTTTTGGTTCGTGTCCGTGCTACATCCACAATTTATAGATCAGAAATACGTCCCGTATATAAATGTAATTATAATGTATCGCATTAGCTGTGGATGATTTTTTTCAAGTATAGTAAATGATTTTTTGATAAATATGTACTATAATTATAATTATACATTGTTTCCTTTTCTTCAGGAAATATCACCAGAATCTGATGTAATGAAAGAAAATAAGATGATATCGTTGACGCCGATATCAAGCTCTCGAGATAAGCTACAAGAATATGCATTAAAGAATGGAGTATTCCATTAAAAAAATTTAAGGTGACTTTGTCCTAACCTTGACGACGCCATTCAAGGTCAAACTGATATGATCATTACATAGGTTATTTCAAGCTCTACAATTTGGTATATTTATATCTTTCTTTATAGTTGATCGTTTTCGAAATATTCAGGGGTCCCGGTACTTTTGAGACACCCTGTATAATATCATTAGAGAATATAAATGTGAAATAGTTCCTTTAAATAACAATTTTTTATATTTATTACTTACTTTTATTTTAATTATATTTACTTTTTTATTTCAGACAGAAGAACTTAAAGGATTAATAGATTCAGCAGTAAAATCTGTCTTTGGAAGAGGAGGACGGGGAGGACGAGGAGGACGCGGGAAGCGAGGTGGCAGAAGAAACAGACGAGGAAGAGGATATTTAAATAGAGGCGGAATAAATTTAAATAATTATTACACTAACCAAAAATAATATTTAACAATATTAAAAATGTTATTTTATATTTCTATAACACAAATAACATAAGTTTATATAAACATGACAAGTTATTAGTTAGATAGACATATTAAAGGCTGATTTATAGAGGTCATAACTATTAACTTATGCTGGAACCGGTAAAGTTCAATATTGGGATTTTAATACTTTTGTTCATAAATTTATTATGAACAAAAGCATTAAAATCCCAATACTGAACTTTACCGGTTCCAGCATAAGTTAATAGTTATGATCTCTATAAATCAGCCTTTAATATGTCTATCTAACTAATAACTTGTCATGTTTATATAAACTTATGTTATTTTATATTTTATAACATTTTAATTATATTTATAACAGTTAACAGGCCTCTATAAATCAGCCTTTAGTCTACTAAAGTTATATGTATATATATGTATAAATATATATATATACTAAATATATATATATAATAAATATATATAAATATATCAAAAAATAGAGTTCATCGGCTTCTCGCCGCGTGCTTGAACTCGCACGGATTGGCCGATCTTGTTTAATTCATTTCTCATTAATTATTGCAAAGATTGCAAAATGATACAGGACTTTTCTACTCGGTTTAACTCGCTCTATCTGCACACGACAGGTGATCCGTCAATTACCGGACACCCTGTATATTATGGTAAATATAATATAGATTATTTTGTAAATAGCAATTATTTAGTAAATAATATTTAATAAGTAGCAATTGTTTAAATAATATGGTATTTATCATAATATAACTATTGTTAATTTTTGATTAGTATTAATTACAATTTTATATTGTCAAATTTTATAATACAATCTTAATATAACTTTATATTGTTAATTAAAAAGAAAGTACATTATATATATATATATATATATATATATATATATATATATACAGGGTGTCTCAGACCACCCGTACCAGCCGAATATCTCGAAAACTGAGCGAGACAGACAAAAATGTTTCAGACAAAAGTTGTAGAGTTTCAAGTAGCGCATTACGTAGCAGTATCAGTATGACCTTGAATAGCACCGTTAAGGTCACATAAAAATCACTTTGAATTTTTTAAATAGAACCCCCTATTTTTCATTACATATTCTTGCAGCTTACCTCGAGAGCTTTCCAAAACACTACAATAAAACTATTTTTGGTTAAGTTTTTTGAGTTATAAGACAGAAGTTTACAATTTTTTGACATAAAATGTAAAATATCTTGTAAAATATTCATTTTTCGATAATCTTACCCTAATACTTTTATGCACGGAATAATGATATCAATCAGTTGGTGCAAAAAAACACATAGTTACTTTTTAAAAAAATACGCAGCTGTATGTTGCAATTTACATATATATTTTTTAAATAATTATTTGTTTTCTTTACACCAATTGATTGGTCTCATTATTCCGTGTATAAAACTATTAGGGTAAGATTATTGAAAAATGAATATTTTACAAGATATTTTACATTTTATGTCAAATAATTGTAAACTTAAAGCTTTATAACTCGGAAAATACTCAACAAAAAATAACTTTATTATAGCGTTTTGAAAAGCTCTCGAGGTACAAGAATATTTAATAAAAAATAGGAGTTTCCATTTAAACAAACATTAATGACCTTGACCTGACTTTGGCAAGGTCACTCAAGGTTAAGTCCATATTTCCATCATGTGTCCCCCTTCAAGCCATGCAACTTTCGTTTGAAAAATGTTTCAATAAAATCATCGGTTTGCGAGATAATCGACTGTATCACTTAAAATGAAACACCCTGTGTATATATATATATATATATATATATGAATTGCAATATATTAACATTTCAAATTGGCTAATAGAGTATACATTTGAAAAGAAATTTACAAATATATTTTTCAATTATTGTGCAGTTAATTTTCTTGTTTTTAATGATATAATTATGATATTTCGTTAAAATTATTTGTCATAATGCTGTTGTTTAGCTGAAATACTATTTAAAAATAAATAACGCTATTTATTAATATTTGTACAAAAATAGAGAAATTTTTCGACATATTTTTCAATTTAATAACATAATAAATTTTATTCGAAAATCTTGAAACATAATTGAAACAGAGAAATTTTATTTTGTCATATAATTTTATAAATGTGTACCTATTGCAGTACTATTATTATAATATTAAATTAATAAATGTATAATTTTGATTTTTCAAAATTTTGAAACTGATCTTTTAAGATTTTAATGTCAAAATTTGGAAACTTTGAAATTCGAATACTGAAGCTTTTGAAGCAAATCACCAGCCATAATTTTTATTTCTAAAATAGATATTTCAATTTCATAATGTTCTACATTGATTTTATTTTTCACACCAATCACACAGTTTTTTTAATTATTCAAAATTAAATTTTAATTCTACTAATTTTTAATATAATTACATGTGTAACATATTCGAGTAGATAAACTAATTTTTAAATTTTATTTTATTTTGTTTCTGTTACAGGAAATACGAAATTAGAAAAATGGTCTGCCAGTTCTGTTCGACGTGCGGGATTCTGTGAAGATCATTTCTTTGAAGACTCCTTTACTAATAAAGGTACAATAGGATTAAAACGCAGTGCAGTGCCGATTCCTTTCGAGTCTCAAAATATTAACGTAAGTAATGAACACAATGTATTGATTTCTTTAGAATCTCATGATATAAATAAAAGTAATGAAAATAAGAAAAGAAAAAGCATGGAAATGTTTAATTTACAAGAAGCACACAAACAAAGTATTAACAGTATTGCATCGATGTCTACTACAGCATCTACGTCTACTGTTATTGAAGAAAATGTAATGGATGAGCATACAGAAGCACAATTTATTGAACAACGAACAAATAATTCATTGCGATGCTATCGGCCACCAAATTTATATTTTAACTCTTCTATAGAAAATGAAGATATAATGGAATGGATGCACATTGAGCCATCTATGCATCAAAGAGTCCTTACGCCTTCTCCGATTAATAATAATAATAATAATAATAATAATAATAATTATAAGAATAATAATCATAATCATAATAATAATAATACAAATATAATGGAATCGGTGTACCTTGAGTCATCGATGTATCAAAGAGTTGCGTCTCCTCCGTGTAATAATACAAGAAGTACTAAAAATAGTACAGAAACTAACACAAAAGATCAAATAATACATAAGCTATATACAAAAGTTAAATCTCTAAAATCTGAAAATATACGTTTGCGAGGGCAAATAAGATATCTTAAATATCGCTTACGTCGTATTCCACAAAAACGTAAAACATCAAAAAAAGATAAACATAAGAAAACATTATTTAAAAAATTGATAGATGAACAAGATCTACATCCTGTTGCGAAGGCGATGATAAATTTGCAGCTGCATATACCCAATGCAGCATATACAGAAGAAGAGAAAAATCTGTCAAGGCAACTATATTATTATTCAGCCGCTGCTTTCTGCCGCTTAAGAAAAGCAGGTTGCAATTTTCCTGGGCAGCGAACTGTTAGAAGATGGCTGGAAGAATATGACGTACGGCCAGGATTTTGTAATTTTATATTTCAAAAATTAAAGGAAAAGATTTCTTATTTACCAATAGAGGAAAGAGTGTGTGCCTTAAAATGGGACAAAATGGCCATAAAACCTTACAAAGAATATTCGCAAAAATTAGATGAAATAGAAGGCCTTGTTGATCTTGGATCTCTAGGAAGAAAAGCGGAAAGATCTAAATGCGTATTTGTCTTTTGCCTTGACAATTTAAATGCACGACACCCATGGCGACAGCCTTTAGCATATTTCCTTCCTGACAAATGCATGAAAGCAGAAGAAATAGTAATATTATTGAAAGAATGTTTAGATAGATTGAGTGCAACAGGTGCTGATGTACAACTTGTAACATGTGATCAAGGCACATGTAATCAAAGCGCTTATACTCAACTCGGGATTGATGCAGAGAGACCATTTTTTATATATAATGGAAAAAAATATAACGCATCTTTTGATTTTCCTCATTTAGTAAAAAGATTGGCAAGTTTCCTTAGGACGCATAAAAACATATATTACGATGGAAAAATAATCGCATCATATTCAGATTTTGAGATGACATGGTCTATTGACAATGCGACAAAAAGAGGCTCCAATTTATTGTCCCATATAACAGAAGCACATATTCATCCAAATAATTTCGAAGCGATGAATGTAAAAAGAGCTTTTCAGTTATTTAGTTACACCTTTGCAGCTGCAATAAAAACAGCCGGCCAAGAAAAAGAGTTAACTACAAATACATGGGAAGCAACAGCCGATTTTGCACAGCGTTTGAATAATATTATTGATAATATTAATATTACGCTTGCAACATTTACAGCCTTAATATTACATTTGGCGGAAAACGACCATTATCTCCCAAAAATCCTGATATTGAAAAGCTGTTAACAGATTCTATCGAATGGTGCTCAAGATGGTCTAAATCAGCGGAAAGCATAGTTCAAATTCCTTGTTTCAAAGGTTTTCCCTTAACTATACGAGCTATTCTTGCAACATATAAAATACTTGCAAATAAATACGAGGGATTTGAACTTGCGACAGAATTGTGTAATCAGGATTCTGTGGAACATTTGTTTTCTAAATTGAGACAACGTGGAGGTTTCAATCCTAATCCAACCGCAAGAATGATCCGATTATCTATCAGGCATATACTTTCCACGAGATATATTCAATCCAGCGAGAAGGGCAATGTGCAATGTATAGAAAGCAAAAGTCTTATCAATCGACCAAGTCGACTCGTTAAGGCGGTAGAAATGTTATGAATACTAACAATATGATTGTAGAATATGATGAGCATGAAAACGAATTACTACTTGATAAAGACGCTCAAATTCTTCTCGAGGAATATGATATCGAACAAATCGAAAATTTAAATTCTATTGATAGCAGTTATGACGAAAATGCTATCGCATATTTGGCCGGATTTGTGGCGCGACGAAGCATTCAAAACAGCAACTGTGACGATTGTCGCAATGATATGATGAAAACTCCTATGGATGAATCGACGGAAAACGAGAAATATATAGAATTTCGCGAATATAAAAATGAAGATGAAGATGCTCCAACAGTAACAAAATTAGTGCGCCCAACGACTTTATATACATATATTACTAAAACACAATTGATGGCATTTAATCGCACGTGGCAATATCATTGGGCATCTACAAAGATTCTTGAGAAAATTGTGACTGAATGTGTGCATGCAACAAATAAAATACATCTTGAATGGCTAGTTGAAAATAAAGCATGTTACGATCATCGGATGCAAGCACTAAAATATATGATTAGAGTGAAATTATATTCTCGAACGAGATATAATAATCGTGCCGCAAAAACAACTAATATACCTTCAAAAAAGAAAGTTAAAAGATTTTTAAACAAGTAAAAGGTATATTAGAATAAACCATCTTGAGCACCATTTATATAACGAAAAGGAAGAAAAAATATAATAAAAGAAAAATATATGAAGAGAATAAAGTAAGAAAGGAAAGCATGAAATAAAAAATAAAGATAAGAGTGAAGAAGTAAGAGGTAAAGAGTGAAAAAAGTAAGCTAAAAATGAAAATAAAAATATAATAAATAAAATAATGTAGAACGCGCAATAAGTACTATTTTTCAAAATTATATTTGAATATTTTCTTTTTTCTTTTTAATATTATATGTATTTTTCATTTTTGTCATTTAGAAAAAATACTGCGCCTTTGCACTATGATTGGATTCATTGTCAAAAATGTTTGCAAATCATATAGTTGAGCGCAATGAGTATTATTTTCTATTAATGAGAAAAATTCGCATGAATTTTTCAATTTCATAGAAGATCGCAATCACAGTTGAAATAAATTGCATAAATCGTGAACTAGCAAGTCTCATCACGATATAAACAAAAGGAAAAGCGGTCATGCTAAGAAATTGTAAAATCATGCATTTTCTTATTATCAATGACAATACAAGATACATATAATATTAATAGTTTTAAGAAAATATAATACAGAAATATATATATATATATATATATATATATATATATATATTGTGACGTGATGTTTCGTACATCCGTCACAAGGGCTGATAAGCCCGACCGGGATCGGTCGCGCGAGCCTCCGCTCTCTCGATTTAGGGAGAGAGAGCGCGGCCTGAGCGCGGGATCGGACGCGATCCCGCGATTTTCGCTATGTTGTCTCAAGTAATATTTAGAAAATTAGACTAAGGTTACGGTGGCCAAGGCATACGGTCGACGGGATCTCATCCGGTGGCGGCAAGAAAAGCACATTTTACATCAAGGACGGGGGGAGGCCCCGAAACAGTCAACAGGAGCGCGCCTGGTAAGAACCACGACACTTTAAATCGCATTACTGAATAAAGAGAAAGAACCGAAGCTGCCGCCTTTTTAATAATTATTACTCACTGACTCGACGGAAGCAATTAAAGGGGAGGCCACTCAAGCGCAAGGAGCGCGAGAGCCCCGAAGAGGAGGTACTGTGTCCGAATCGCGAGCCCGAATTTCTTTGCCGGATGAAGCTCGATCGAAAAGGAAATCGACCCGGAGATACATCCTACACATAAGGAGGGCCGGATACTACCATACGCTGCCGCAATCAGTGCTTCCCGAAGCCTAAAAATTAAAAGAGAGCGAGCGAGAGAAGACAGGGGCCGGAGATTAGAAGCGCGAGGGCCGCAAGGCTCCTCACGGCCGCTACACGGCCCTGCGTAATTCGGAAGCGCCACACGTGGCCTTATCAAATATTAATGTGCCGGCGTGTCTCCTGCGGGCCTTCCGTTCGTCACTGTTCGGCGGACCGACGTACGGAGCGGAGGCCTTTTTCGCTGCGCTGATAAGGACCTACGAGGGTTACTACCGGTGAGACTGACGTCGACTGATTGTAAAGCCGCCAAGTTACGAGTAAGATTCGGATGAGTCGCGCCCTTGAGTCATCGCTGTCGTAAGTAAGGTTTTCGTATCGTTATTTTACACGATTTTGGTTATTTCGAGTATTGCGCAGTAGATCGGCGAAACGACTCATCCGAGCCGACGGATCCACGTGAGTACTCTCTCTCCCGAGATCATTTGCCGCCGACAGTCCTTAATTATCGCTTTCGTATTTATTTCGTTGTTGTTCTTGTAATGGAATATTTCTTTTGTTGTATCTAGCGAGCTCGTACACGAAACCGTTATTCGTTGCGCGTAATTACGGTTGTCGATTATTTCTGATTGCGCGCTATCGAAGTTGTCTATGTCGCGTAATATATTGTATTTCCTTCGTCGCTTTCGAATATTCGCGTGAACCCGTGAGATTGTTACTATCCGTGTTCTTGTATGAGATGAATCGAGGCCCTTAAGGCCGTATTATTAGAGTGTGATTACGAACAAACCGACACGTTATTCCACGAAACTTATTGATTATAATTGCGAAGATTATTAGTACGACGAATACGGCTGCTGCGAAGCGCCTTTATATATTTCCGTTGATATTGTGATTGCTCGGTATTACACGCGGGCGAGCGCAAGTTAATTGTCGGCCCTCGGAATAATTTTCTTCGCTGCCGAGGCCCGGATAAGCCTCGAGTCGCAGTAAAATCATATCCGCCGTAGAATTAACTTTCGGCTCGCGCGTGAAACCCGATATTCTTGCGCTCGATCGCGAGAAACCCTTCGGCCAACAAACAGCTGGCCAGAATACTACGATTTATCTCTCTTATTATTATTTTTTTTATCATGTTCTCTCCTATATTATATTTCAAGTACCTTTCTCTAACTATTTGTCATACACAGTTCTTTTCTTATTATTTCTCAATCATATTATTCTTTTTTTCAACGACTGCTTAATACATTATATTTTCCATCTATTTCTGTGTGCAAGAACTTTATTCGTGCCTCTCTCGATTCTCTCCCGTCCCGTTCGAAAGGACCACCCCCCTCTGCCATTTTCGTCATCTGAGTAGCCGCGTATTTCCCGTCGCGATTTTTGACCGATCCAGTATTTGGGATTTCCTTAAAGTTTGTTTCCGACGGCGCGGATTTTCGCGCCTGGCGCCCAACTTTCGTATAATTTTCTCGCTAACGTATCGATCGGTTTTCATTATATCGCGCCGAAGGTGTGCCGCGAGTCATCACCAACGACTCCTTAACTAACCATATTTCTGGTTGTCTAATAAAATAATCACGGTCACAATATATATATATATATATGTTGGCATATACGGTATTCTACAATTATATTATAGGGCAAGGTATGTGATTTTGATAATCATCACTCATTAAATAAGATATCTCAATATATAAATAAATGAGAAAAGAGATATCAAAAGATATAACTGATTTTTTTCAGTTATTTATAAGAAATCTATATTATATAGATTTTCTCGTGATAAGACCTGCTAGTTTTAGATTCATGCAATTGTTTCAACTGTGATTGCGATCTTTATGTCATGCTTATTAATGCCAACATAAATATATGTAACATATACGTATAAAAACTTTTATTATTTATAAAATTCTGAATTCTTTTAATGCGTTCTACATTGAAAAGAAATAAAATTTAATTATACATATGTTATATTTAAAAAATATTATATATATGTTAATGTAAAATATTTTCTTTAATGTTATACAATTGAGTTACAGATTTTTTCAATATAAATAATTCATGGGGGGTTTTTAGTACAAGCCCCACATAACCCCGGGGCCGACCCCAAGGTATGCACCGTAGGCATTTTCCCCTCCGGCACCAGGCAAAAAAAAAACCGCGACTAGTTATTCTTACAATTAGAGTTATTATTATATTTTATTCTATATTTTGGTGCAAGAAAATATCATTTATTTTTCTTTAATACACATACACACACATTCAATCAATAAAAATATTAATTTCTTTATTATTTACTATATAGTCGAAAAAGTGGATGTAGCACGGACACGAACCAAAAAATTGTGGATGTAGCACGGATATGAACCAAAACTGGCTTTTTTATCGACATCGAAAGTGGATGTGGCCACTTAGTTCCAAGCGGCCGTAAAATGGATGTACGTGACGCTAGTGAGCAGCCTAGAGAAAGCGTTGGACGAAAAACGGCGGCGTGGCCCCTCTCATTCTTCTCTCTGATAATATCAGAGAGAAACCTGAGAACGGCCACGCCGGCGTTTTGCCTGTTACCGTTTTACGGGACTGCTTGATACGCCCCTCGCACCCATTTTCAAAGTTGGAACTATTTCGCACACCCATTTTCTGGCACTGCCGATAACGTCTCCACTTGGTGCGTGTCCATGCTACGCCCATAATTGTGGATCTAAAATATCGAAATATCATGAATTAATTAACATATTTTATTAACTGCGCGTAACGTTTTGGCATTCTAATATACAGGGTGTCCCAAAACACCCGTGCCAACGCTTGTGAGAAGGTAGAACGGATCGAGATGAGTAAAAAAGTCCTATACCATTTTGCTAAATTCGCAATAGTTATTGCGTTATTAATTAAAATATCTGAGCTAATGAGCGCGTGGAAAGCGGTAGGCTGGAATCGGTAGGCATGTAAAATAGCTTACTTGTCTACGTCTCTTAGGAACGGAAGCATCATCTGAGCGAGAGGTGGAGTCACGCAGCGAGCGGCGAGCGACGTGTGATATTTGTTGCTAAGAGATGTAAACAAATAAGCCATCTTACATGCCTACTGATTCCGGCCTACCGCTTTCCACGCGTTCATTAGCTCAGATATTTTAATTAATAACGCAATAACTATTGCGAATTTAGCAAAATGGTATGGGACTTTTTTGTTCATCTCGATCCGTTCTATCTCCTCACGAGCGTTGGCACGGGTGCTTTGGGACACCCTGTATACTACGATATAAATACAGCGATAGAAATTATTACTGAAGTATTTTTACGTATATCAACACATGCAAGGAAATAAATTTTCTTAAATCAATTTTTCTTAATAAGTCTTAATTGAATATAATGTAAAAAATATATGCAATAAATTACTTTCACTTTTTTCTTATTCTTGGAACAAAGGTATCAAGCATTTAAGCAATCATGCATTTTAATCAAATTATGATTTTAATTTATAGCTTTTTATATTAATTTTTTATATTAATTTATTTTTTACTTATTATTAATTTAATTAATTTTTTATTTATAAATTCGATTGGATGCGTAGTCTTTTGAAAATAGACATATAATAGGTGCGCTCCGCTTGACGTTATATTTTCGCTTCGAAGACTAATTGTAAGATTCTTCACCCTATATCTAGTTAAAAATTATCCGATTTATGTCGTGTTTGATGTCGTTTTAATCGCCAAAATGTCATTAATCCAGTAAGATTATTTTCAACCCGATTAAATGCAAAATAGAAATTTTAGTTTTCATTTCAAAAATGTTTACATTCTTGAATTGCTATGGATGGGGAGAGCCCATTGTAAGAGACTTCGGAACTCCTTGATGATAGATCAACTCGCTCGCTCTCTACTCGCGGTCTCGCTCTCGCTCTTACACTCGACGAGTCGCGCCAGAACAGCTCGGAAAGATAAGCTGATCCGAGAATCGAGAGAAAACTAAAACTCCTGTCTTGCATTTAATCGGTTTGAAAATAATCTTACTGGATTAATAAGATTTTTGCGATTAAAATGACATCAAACACGACATAAATCGGGTAATTTTTAACTAGATAGGTAATCAAAATTTTAATTATATCCAGTTAAAAATTACCCGATTTATGTTGTGTTTGATGTCATTTTAATCGCAAAAATCTTATTAATCCAGTAAGATTATTTTTAAGCCGATTAAATGCAAAATAAAAGTTTTAGTTTTTATTTCATAAAATGTTTACATGTTTACGAATGTGTTTCGGTTCTCGGATCAGCTTATCTTTCCAAGCTGTTCTGGCGCGTCTCGTCGAGTGTAAGAGCAAGAGCGAGATCGCGAGTAGAGAGCGAGCGAGATGACCTATCATCAGAGTTCCGAAGTCTCTTACAATGGGCTTTCCCCACCCATAGCAATTCACGAATGTAAACATTTTTGAAATGAAAACTAAAATTTCTATTTTGCATTTAAACAGCTTGAAAATAATCTTAATGGATTAATGAGATTTTGGCGATTAAGGCTGATTTTCTTTTAGGGAACACAGTCGACACTTTTGACACAAATCAACACACGACGCTTTCCATTCAGAATTTGATTCAAACTCAATCGACACTATTCGACTCTGCTCGGGAGGAGAGTTGGAATGTGCTTTTGATCGAAGAACGCATCCGTTCCCAGTATTTCGCGATAGAATCTTTGAATCTAGTACTTATCCTTATTAAGGTTTGAATTGTTTGTGCAATAAAAAATAAACAATAAAAAATAAAAATAAACTCTATTTTTATAATATATTTCGAGTGATGAAAATATTTATATACAGTATAATATATTATACATACATTTATAAAACTTGAAAACACGTTTGAGAAGTTTTACGATAAATCTTGTAAGGTTAGGTATTAAATGTTCAGTGCACACGGTGTATCCGTTTCTGTGTATCGCGTTCCATTTAACTGTGACAAACTGTGCTCGAGTGTGTTAACCTGTGTCGATTTGTGTCTCCTAAAAGAAAAGCAACCTATAATGACATCAAACACGACATAAATCGGATAATTTTTAACTAGATATAGGGTAAAGAATCTTACAATTAGTCTTCGAAGCGAAAATATAACGTCAAGCGGAGCGCACCTATTATATGTTTATTTTCATAAGACTACGCATCCAATCGAATTTATAAATAAAAAATTAATTAAATTAATAATAAGTAAAAAATAAATTAATATAAAAAATTAATATAAAAAGCTATAAATTAAAATCATAATTTGATTAAAATGCATGATTGCTTAAATGCTTGATACCTTTGTTCCAAGAATAAGAAAAAAGTGAAAGTAATTTATTGCATATATTTTTTACATTATATTCAATTAAGACTTATTAAGAAAAATTGATTTAAGAAAATTTATTTCCTTGCATGTGTTGATATACGTAAAAATACTTCAGTAATAATTTATATCGCTGTATTTATATCGTAGTATATATTAGAATGACAAAACGTTACGCGCAGTTAATAAAATATGTTAATTAATTCATGATATTTCGATATTTTAGATCCACAATTATGGGCGTAGCATGGACACGCACCAAGTGGAGACGTTATCGGCAGTGCCAGAAAATGGGTGTGCGAAATAGTTCCAACTTTGAAAATGGGTGCGAGGGGCGTATCAAGCAGTCCCGTAAAACGGTAACAGGCAAAACGCCGGCGTGGCCGCTCTCAGGTTTCTCTCTGATAATATCTATATTAAGACCCGTATTCTCAGCTTACATTTATCGCTAAATGTGGCTTATAAACCTTCTGATTGACTACAAGCCACTTTTGAAGGCACGTTTAGTGATAAATGTGAACTGAGAATACGGGCCATAGCAGAGAGAAGAATGAGAGGGGCCATCCCGGCGATTTCTTTACGATAGCTTTCGGTCCCGTACAGCAGCGTTTCTACGTCCATTTTACAGCCGCCCTGGAACTACATGGCCACATCCATTTTCGGTAGCATATGGTACAACGACCGATTGGTTCATGTCCGTGCTACGTCTATAAATGTGGATCAAAAATATCGAAACATTATGAATTTACTAATATGTTTTATTAACTGCGCGTAACGTTTTGGCATTCTAGTATATACTACGATATAAATACAGCCCTTATAAATTGTTACTGAAGTATTTTTACGTATATCCGCATGTGCAATAAAGTAAATTTTCTTAAATCAATTTTTCTTAATAAGTCTAAAAATCGATGAAAATAATATAGAAAATATATGCAATAAATTACTTTCTCTTCTTTCTTATTCTTGGAACAAAAGTACCAAGCATATTTATGCAATCAAGCATTTTAATCAAATTATGGTTTTAATTTATAGCTTTTTAGTATTAATTTATTTTTTACTTATTATTAATTAAATTAATTTTTTTAATTTATAAATTCGATTATGTGTGGATGCGCTAGTGCGCACCTATGCACATTAAAGACTCTTACATACAAATTTACATAAAAATAAGTATATTAATTAAAACAAGATAATTAATACTACACAAGTCTTTTGAAAATAAATATTATATAACAATAGGTGCGCTCCGCTTGATGCTATTTTCGCTTCGAAGATCAAGATTCCTTGCCCCGATTCGTCCATAAAACGCTTCGGAGTGCATCTATTGAATATATAAAAAAATTTTAATACGAATTTAATTAAAAATTATCCGATTTATATCGTGTTTGTTGTTCTCTTAATCCCAAAATCTCATTAATTTATTACAATTATTTTCAAACGAGTAAAATACAAATAAAACTTTTAGTTTTAATTAATAAAATGACATAATGGAGAGAGATAATAAAAGATCCCCGACACTGGAGAGTCGCCGAAGGCGGGAACGAGAACGAGTAGAAGGAGCAAGCGAAATGACCAACATTAAAGAGTTCCGAAGTCTCTCTCACGAAGCCTCCTTTATCTCTAATCTTTCGTATATATATACAGGGGGTGGACAAAATAATGTGAACACCTGAATAATATACTATATTTGTTTATTAATAAGGTGTTGGGCCACCATTTGCCTTTAATACAGCTTGAATTCTTCTTGGAATAGAATCATACAACTTTTGAATAGTCTCCAGTTTTAGTTACAGACGCTCCTGCTAAACGAGCACCAACGATTTGTCCTCTTTGAAAGTCTGATAAGTCACTCATTTTACCGTCCGGTTGTACTAATCGTAGCTGAACACAACATGTAATATACTGATATAAAAACTAGAAGATATAGCGAGTGAAAATCACAGACTTCTATCTTCTATATACTAGACTGCGTACATCCTATATATTTAGCCTTATGACGTGTACCCTGAAAATGTTGACACACAGCGCATGCGCGAAATAGAGGACCGAAGAATGCGAAGAATTTTGTTTACATTTTGCATTGCCATTTGGGCTTCGAAGTTACAAGAGGTTAAGTTGTAAATATTTTAATATTTTTAACAAAAATGCCGGCAAGGTGTGTGGTAGAAAAGTGTGAAATTAGAAAAGTTAAAAACTGTGGGATATCTTTCTTCAAGTGAGTATATATGCAGAATATGTATATATATTGTAATGTATTACATAAAAAACAAAATAATTTATGCGTACATAAAATATTCCAATATTTTAAAGATTTCCATTGAGTGATCCCGATTTATTATCAAAATGGACTGCAGTCATTAGTAGAATATTTTGGATACCAACTACATTCTGCGAAATTTGTGAATTACATTTCAAAGAAAACTATTTTTCTGGAACTAAAAGAAAAAGGTTAAAACCTAATGCTGTACCTACAGAAAACTTGGGTAAATATATGTATATTGATAATAAATACATACTTATTTTTAATGATTTTTGTTAATATTGAACTGAACTTGATCTAATAATATAAATAATAATGTAACAAAATATTTGTCCTTATAGATATACAATATAGAGATACTTGTACAAAGTGAGGTACCGTCAACCAGTGGCAATGACATACAAATTGAATTTGGTCTCAGCGAAGGTATATGAATATTTCTTTATCTGTAATATTTATAAAAACTTTAAACTAATAGAGTATTTCTTTTTACAGAAATAATTATAGGAAGTCAATCACCTTCGATCATTGAAAGTGACATGCAAACTGACAATGTGTTTGCTCCCAGCGAAGGTATGTACTTGTTATAAATCTGTAATATTTAGAAGTTTATTTATAAAAACTTCAAACTAATAGAGTATTTCTTTTTACAGAAATAATTACAGGAAGTCAAGCACCTTCGATCATTGAAAGTGACATGCAAACTGACAATGTGTTTGCTCCCAGCGAAGATATGTATTGATAATGCCTGATAAACTATAATTTTTATCAAACAAACCTTAATAAATAAACATTATTTATGTAGAAAATATACGAAACAAACGTAAAGCTATGAATGAACTTGGAGAGGCTCATTTAAGGATGCAACAATTTGAAAAAGATATCGAACATCTAAAAACTCATACAATCCTTGACAGAAAGTCATAATAGTGAATTAGAAGAGCAGGCAAAAATGTTTCGGCGTCTATTGCAAGAACAAAAAGATAAAATGAGACAAAAACTTCAAAATGCTACAAAAAAATTAAAATTATTAAATAGAAAAAAAGACGAGATGCAAAAATATAAGAATTTATTAACTTTTTATATAATTTGTATTACGGTTTATACATTAAAAATTAATTATTTTATATATTATTGATTTTGTTTAATTATATTTTATTGATATAATTAAAATTCTTGTTTGACTTTATCTCGCAATTATTTTAGTTTTAAATTATAAAATTATTTGATAATCTAAAAACGTGTAAGTCCTAGCAGATAAAATTGGTCCTCTATTTCGCGCATGCGCTCTAAAAAAAGGGTACGCTGATAAGCGGCAGTACGCAGTCTAGTTAATATATAGAAGTCTGTGGTGAAAATAGCAACAAAAGATAATCGCAACATTCATTTGTTGTCAGTGTTGCCAACATGTAAAAACTTACGATATAAAACATGGTGTTCATATTATTTTGTCTCTTTTTCATATTATTTTTTGATAGAAGAATGGGACAACATTCCACTGGAGATTATTCAAAAGTTGTATAATTCTATTCCAAGAAGAATTCAAGCTGTATTAAAGGCAAATGGTGGCCCAACAACTTATTAATAAACAAATATAGTATATTATTCAGGTGTTCACATTATTTTGTCTACCCCGTGTATATGTCTCATCTTACTAAAGAAAATGAAACTTATATTTCGCATTTTATCGATTTGAAAATAATTGTAATGGATTAATGAGATGTTTGTGATTAAAATGACACCAAACACGACATCAATCGGATAATTTTTAATTAATTCGTAATAAAAATTTTATTAATTATCTATTAAAAATTATCCGATTTATGTCGTGTTTGGTGTCATTTTAATAGAAAAAATCTCATTAATCCGTTAAGATAATTTTCATAGCGATTAAATGCAAAATGAAACTTTTAGTTTTCATTTCATTAAATGTTTACATTCGCGAATTGCTATGGATGGGGAAAGCCCATTGTAAGAGACTTCGGAACTCTTTGATGATAGGTCATCTCGTTTGCTCTCTACTCTCGGTCTCGCTCTCGGTTCTCGGATCCAGCTTATCTTTCCGAGCTGTTCTAGCGCGACTCGTAGAGTGTGAGAGCGAGAGCGAGATCGCGAGTAGAGAGCGAGCGAGACCTATCATCAAAGAGTTCCGAAGTCTCTTACAATGGGCTTTCCCCATCCATAGCAATTCGCGAATGTAAACATTTTATATTTTATGAAATGATAACTAAAACTTTCATTTTGCATTTAATCAGTTTGAAAATAATCTTAATGGATTAATGAGATCTTTGCGATTAAAATAATACTACACATGATATAAATCAGATAAATTTTAATTAAATTCGTATTAAAATTTTTTTATATATTCAATAGATGCACTCTCCGAAGCATTTTATGGACGAATCGGGGCAAGGAATCTTGGTCTTCGAAGTGAAAATAGCATCAAGCAGACCGCACCTATTGTTATATGTTAATTATACTTATGCTTATGTAAATTTGTAGGTAATAGTCTTTAATGTGCATAGGTGCGCACTAGCGCATCCACACACAATCGAATTTATTAATTAAAAAAATTAATTTAATTAATAATAATTAAAAAATAAATTAATACTAAAAAGCTATAAATTAAAATAATTTGATTAAAATGCTTGATTGCATAAATATGCTTGGTACTTTTGTTCCAAGAATAAGAAAGAAGAGAAAGTAATTTATTGCATATATTTTCTACATTATTTTCATCGATTTTTAGACTTATTAAGAAAAATTGATTTAAGAAAATTTACTTTATTGCACATGCGGATATACGTAAAAATACTTCAGTAACAATTTATAAGGGCTGTATTTATATCGTAGTATATACTAGAATGCCAAAACGTTACGCGCAGTTAATAAAACATATTAGTAAATTCATAATGTTTCGATATTTTTGATCCACATTTATAGACGTAGCACGGACATGAACCAATCGGCTGTTGTACCATGCTACCGAAAATGGATGTGGCCATTTAGTTCCAGGGCGGCTGTAAAATGGACGTAGAGGCGCTGCTGTACGGGACCGAAAGCTATCGTAATGAAATCGCCGGGATGGCCCCTCTCATTCTTCTCTCTGGCCATAGTATAGAATTCACTTGGCATCACAGACATCTATATGTATACTAGACTGCTAACTTCGCCAAAATGGCCCCAAAAAGTATGTACAACACACATGTACACATGTGTCACATGTACAACACACTTTTCGTCTGTAGACATCGGCCATATCACATATACAGCACATTCCTCTTCTTTACCACTTACACTGCACATGCGCAGATGCTCACTCGCCTCTGTAGTACATACTTTTCGGGGTCTATTTTTTCGTACAGTATATAAGGGAGTTAAGGCCCTTGCACAATGCCAGGCGATAGCGATAGGAACAAGGGAATAGCGATAGAATAAAAATAGTGATAGAAATTATCGTCTCCATTGCACAATTACGCGACAGGAATAAAAGCCAACCTATCAGAAATTGTATAGTCTGCCCTTCCATCTTCCATGTTTCAGATATAAATATAGCACATAACTTGTGTCAAGTGTTTAAATTCATCATTTGTATCTTTTCAGTTGATGAGTTGATCACAGTTTGTTAAAATATAACCTAAACCTAAACATATGGTAGACTCGAAACATTCAAAACTGAAAACGCGCGTTTCGGCAAAAATCTGAGCGCTATGATTGGTAGGCTACAAGGCAATAGATACAGAATTCCAACTCGTCGGAAATTTTGTCGCTTTTGCCAGTTCCGTGTTCCATTCTGCATTGCCACATGCATTTTCTAGTGTTGGTATTCTCTGCTTCTATTGCTATGCTATCGCTATCGCCTATCGCTATCGCTATCGCCTAGCATTGTGCAAGGGCCATTAGCGGTCTAGTATACATATAAATGTCTGTGCTTGTCATATATGAAGTCCGTTGTCGTTCGTGAACGTGAACGGACGTGTTTAAACGCGTTCCTTTGTGACCCTATTTTTGCATACTCATCAAGTCCTTTAGTACTTGAATAACTTACTACTGGTGCTTCCATATAAAGCAAACAATTACTGGCGTATGTGCATATTCCTTTTGGAAGCACCAACAGCCATAAAGAGAAGAGAAGAAGAAGAAGAAGACTTGGCATATATGTACATACCATAGACTTATATAGGCTGCGTTCCAAAATTCACTGCCAGTACTGGAAATCTATAGTTCACGTTACTATAGATTTCCAGTACTGGCAGCGAATTTTGGAACACATTCATACTAGACTGAGCGTCCCAGTGGCAGCGTTGAAGCCGACATGCAAGAGAGAACGATATACAGCGGGGTGTAGCTATTTTTTTATGGGCAAGAAGAGGGGATATCGCACAAGCACGCACAAGCAATGGCAGTGGAGGAGAAGAGGAGAAGAACCTCCCATTTTACCCTGTTAGAAAGAGACAGCTACACAACCCACTGTATATCGTTCTCTCTTGCATGTCGGCTTCAACGCTGCCACTGGGACGCTCAGTCTATTATATAAGTCTATGGTACATACATACATCATACATCTCGTACAGATATAGTTCATGTTTTACTGGTCGTAAAGTTGGTCGTGTGCTTCGCATAGATTCCGAGTAACACGTATTTCCGTGTATTTTGGATCGTTATCATGTCTTCAGGTACAGTTTTATGCACAATGATGATTCCTGGTGAAGAACAATTCTTTCAGAAACAAAGATAATTTCGAAAATGTCATTCGCATTGCCGTTTTTACCTCGCATGCTTGCATCTAACCAAACTGCTCGCGACGTGGTCACCATGCTTTTAATATTACACCAGCTCTGTGATATACTTAGACAATGGTACGTTCTAATGATATTTGCGTGTTTAGCAGGAAAGAAGGGTAAGAAGAAGAAGGGTGTGACTGTCGATCTATGGTCATTCCTGGCTGACGGAAATGGGCCGGCTCCTAATATACCGATGAAATCTTCAAATTGGGTTGACGATGTAGAGGATGATCATGGTAAGCCAAAAAAATTGCCGTTGCTTCAGTTGGGAATCGATTGATTCATTGTGATACTGAATCATTTGCATGTGAAAAATGATAAAAGTCAAATTTTTTGTTGGTTATTAAATATATATCTATTCATATACCCAGATAGCCAAGTCTGCCAAGATTGCATGTATTGCAAATTATGCGCTACATGTATTATGTTGGCAGCAACTGAGCATGATCTGCCATCTCAGTTAGTGTCTGCAAAAATGCAACAGAAATTGAGCATGCATTGCTGTCTCAAAAGATTACAATAAAAACGCAGCAAAAACAGCTGAAATACAGCATGATCTGTTGTCATAAAATAATGACAGAAACATACCAATATCACATAAGATATATTATACTAATATAATTAAAGTTCATTTGTTTACCACAATGTATCTACATCGTATTCAAATTTTCATCACAGGCAATTATAAAGAATATAAACATTTTTGTCAGTGTCTGATATGGTAGATTTTGCACGATAGTTGCTTCATATCTGCATTCATAACGTAATAGCAAACTATTTTTGCTCAATTTTTGCTGTATTTTCACTGTCGTATATCAGCAAGTTGTGCTGCTAGAAATTAAGCGTAACAAGGACACAGCATACTGGAATGTACAAAGTCATGACAAATTTGCTGGCATACTGCTAGCATTTTGCTTTCTGTGTCAAGAATACTAAATTATAAGTACTGTCCTTGCACATGTAAGACATAAAAAATTATTCTATTTTACATTTGTAAAAAACAAAATAAGAAATAAGGATTATAATAATGGATAAAATATTTGAATGCTATATATACTTCTATACAATAATAATAAATTTGTATTAATATATGCAGTACTATTGGAGCATAAAAAAAACTATTTTTTTCTTATTACATCAATTTTTTTAACATTACAGAAGGATATTCATCGAGGAGCAGCAAAGATCCAGTTATTTTACCAACAGCTCCGCGAGCTGCACGAGGACCTGGAATTGATGAAGAAAATATCCCTACAAGTCCTCCATATGTAGCCTATATAAGCAATCTACCCTATGATGTAGATGAAGCTGATTTAGCTGACTTTTTTGAAGATATGAAGGTCGATTTTTACAAATATTTCTATTAATATAAGATTTTGCTTACACAAATCTTAATTTTTACATTTTGATAATCAAATATAAAAATCTAAATATTCTTCTATTTTTATACAAGTTAGTCACAAATTATGTATTTTTTTGCACAGATTTCCAACATGCGTTTGCCGAAAGACGCAAATAAAATTAGGGGTTATGGATATGTCGAATTCGAGGATCGCCAAAGTCTAATTGATGCTCTTTCTATGACAAACACAGTAAGCAGATGATATTTATTAGCAAATATTCTTGTTAGCGACCAAAATTTGAGCCATTGAATTTATTTATGTCAAACATCCTTCTTTGTAGACTATAAAGACGAGACGAGTAAGAATCGAAGTTTCAAACAGCAGTAATGATGATCGTCGAGGCAGTAGGATGGGCAGAGACAATCGTAGGGATAATTACGATGATCCAGAACGTACATCTGGCGATTGGAGAAGCGGGCCACGCGAAGATTTATTGGATGAGGATTCTTATCGCAGTCGATACGATAAAGATCGATTTGATAATAGAGACCGACGAGACGATAGAGAGAGTATGTATATTCTTTCTAAATTGTATACAGATGTTCCATTTAAAGAAAATATGCTTAAATATATAAAAAATGTTTCGAACAAAAGTTGTTTGGTTTTGAAGGAGAAAGAAGTTGATAATCTTGAATTTTGACTAAGGTCATTTTTCAAGGTCAATCTAGTTTTTAAATGGAACTACTCTAATTTTTTTATATAAATCAATTCCTCGCAATATTTGTAAAATATTCCTCGCAATATTCGTAAAATATTCACTTTTTGATGATCTTACCTAAATACTTTTACGCACAAAATAATGAGAGGAATAAATTGTGTAAAGAAAACACAGTTGTTTTTAAGAAAAAGTATGTAATTTGCAACTAGCAGTTTATTTTACGAGAGAATATTTTACGAGATATTTCAGTTTATGTAAAATTATGTCAAATCAAAGTATAAAATATCTCGTAAACTATTCACTTTTTGGTTATCCTATCCTTATAACTTTTTATACCAAATATTGCGAGGAATTGATTTATATAAAAAATTAGGGTGGTTCCATTTAAAAAAAACTAGGTAGACCTTCAAATGATTTTGAAAAATGACCTTAAGTTAAAATTCGAGATTATCAACTTCTTTCCCCTTCAAAACCAAACAACTTTTGTTTGAAACGTTCTTTTCTAAAACGCGATGTTTTTTTGGTTTATTTAAGCATATTTTTTAAAATGGGATACCCTCTATTTACAAATTAAAATAAAAATTATTCTTTAGGAATTAATCTTACAATAGAAAATATTTTTATATTAAACAGGACATGATTATGATAACAAACCTGGTGCATGGCGTGAAAGAGATAACAATGATAAAGGATTTAAAGAGAGAAGTGGCTTCAGAGATGATAGTAAAGATAGGGACTGGAATCGTTATAGCGATAGAGGGAGGAGCAAAGATCGGGACGGGGACAGAAACAGCAGTTTTGGACCCCGTCGCAATTATGGTGACTCCGATTGGGATCGCCGACAAGACCGAGATGCAAAACGTAAGTGTATAATTATCTACAGAATATGGTATAAGATATATCAATAAGAGGATATTGTATAATTCTAATTAAGTTATTTATATAAATTCAAACTTTAACAGGCTAGAAAGAGCCGAACGCGGATGATAGTGCGTCAGTTTCAAAGAAAATTAATTTTTCGTTGAAAATATGCGCCCTGTGCACAACGAATTAGTTTCAACGAAAAATTAATTTTCTTTGAAACTGACGCACTACCATCCGCGTTCAGCTGTTACTAGCCTGTTAAAATTTGAATTTATATTTATACTGAAGAGCCTTTAAATTCTTAACTGTAAGTTATTTATATCTCAATTTAATTATAATTATTTAGCCGAGTCGCGACAAAGACCGAAATTGCAACTGCAGCCTCGCACGAAACCCGTGGAATCTATTGCAATTTCGGAAGATTTAACTAAAGAAGATTCGGTGGAATCGAAATCAACAACAGGATCGGAATTAACTCAACGAGCTCCGGCTCCCACGTCCATGCCGGCAGTCAACATTTTCGGCGCTGCAAAACCTGTAGATACTACTGTCCGTGAACGAGAAATAGAAGAGCGTCTTGCTAAGTCTTACGCCGAATCACGATCCCGAGAAGAGGTGTATGTATAATATATATTCTTTTAATGCAACAATTAAATTTCCTGTATAGCAGCGCTATTACATCCACTTTTGAGGTCTGAAATTATTCAGCCACATCCATTTTTCGACATTTGCTAGTATAATCATCATTTGATGCATGTTCTTGCTATTAAGGCTCCTGCATACTCGATTGCCAAGTCCACCAGATTCGTGCGACAGCGTCACACCTGGCAAAATTATAAACTAAAAGGCGTGGAAATGACACTTCACAAGCTAAATTATTCTTGCGAAATACAGCGTCATTTTTCGTTTTAGTGCAGTGTTTTTATGTTTAAATTAATTGTCGTATTGTTAAAATATACCGAAGACTCCCATTTTGTTATAATTTAATATGTGAAAACAAATATTTATCTCAATTCGACACCTGTCAAACAGCAGTTTTCGTCCTTGATTAGGCTCAATTCAATTCAACATATATATGTTATTTATGATTGATTACCCAAACAAAAGGAGAGTTTTCGGTATATTTTACAAGTCGGGTCTATCGATTACAAACGCTATTTTATTGAAAAACATTTTTATCTTAACGTATTTCGCAAGAATTTTCATGGTATATTTTCTCGCTTCTGATGTCACAATCCAAGATGGCTGCAGTGAGTATGCAGGAGCCTTAATGTAACTACTGGACAAAGAGAAACAATTTCGTTGGCTTTATCTTTTGCATAGCACATGCGTAGCGTCCGTGCAAGCATTTATATAAATATAATGCGTGCACGAACGCGACACTGAAATAATATTATATAAGAACAGATAATCAAGCTATTTTTTTTCTCTCTATCGCATCATTACACAAAGCATCGATAGCAATCAGAGCGAATGTATCGCTTTGTCCGAGATTTAGGCCAAAAATATTTTTTGGTTTCTTCTAGTAAAAAACGGTAGTGTAACAATACTAGCTAGCCTACTTTTTCTGAATTTTATGTTTGCGTATGCACATATATACATATGTACATATATGTATATGTACAAATTGTAGCTAAAAATTATGTGTGATTGAATATTGTATGATGTAGGATCGGGGAAAGAGAGAGAGAAGTCACTACAGATGTTTCGAAGCATTGCGTTAACTAATCAGGATAAAAAAAATCTTTAATCTTTTCGTCCTGATTGGTTAATCAAACGCTTCGAAACATCTCTAGCGTCTCCCCAACTGCAGCCGAAGAATAATAACAGTGGAATAATGATTAACAAAGTAAACAAATATATATTCAGTAAGATGGATGTCTGTTAGACACATAGTAATTTGCTACTTTCTCACTTATCCTGCCACAAGGAAAACAGCTTAACATGATGCAAAATTCAATGTGCACTTTTGCATAAATTGTATAAGATAAAATAATGTAAGCAAAATGGTATGACTCGATTTTGTTTTCAAGAAAAAAATTTATTAAATTTTTCCACTTAAAGCATATGTAACATATATGACTTGATGATGATCACATTAAGGCCATGACATATGAAAAAGTTTTAGTCGTAATCGTAACTAGATTACACATACTCATTGCTTATTAATTTCAGATCATTTTCTTGCTAAAGGCTATTGCAGTGAAAAAGTTTTAATCATAACTGTAAGGCCATAAACAAATCAATTAGTCACAGTTAAACATTCTTATTATGTTGTGAAAATACTTCAATGTAATTGGTTGATTTATTACGGCCTTACAGTTTCATTTTCAGAAAAGATTTATTACATTTTTTTGCTCAAAGCATATGTAACATATATGACTGGGTAGTAATCACAGCAAGAAAATAAAAACTGTTAAAAACTGATTTGTATAAATAAGAGTAACAATATATATTATTATTATTATTATTATTATTATATATATATATGTGTATATATATAAATATATATGTACGTGCGTGCGTGCGAAGAAAAAATACATGTTATTAATACCTTATAATTATCAAGAAAAAAAAGATAGAGTTGCACATTTCAGATTTTAAACCTGTATCAGCTAAATTAAATTTTACATACTCATTAATTTCATAAAATAATTTTTTTGTTAATGTGATCATCAAATCATGTACCATTTTGCTTACATTCTTTTATATTTACAATATATACAAAAATGCATATTAAATTGCGTTATGCTGGAGTATTTTCCTTGCAATATGATAAATGAGAAAGCAACAAGTTACCAAGTTTTATCACTTATGTATTTGTTTATTCTGTTAGTCATTATTCCATTGTTATTATTCTTTACCATACAATATTCAATTATACACGTAATTTTTAGCTATAATTTGTGTGTATGTATGTACATACATATGTACATATGCAAACATAAAGTTCAGAAAAAGTGGGTGCGTTGGACACGGGTTCGTTCCTCGGGAGATATAAGCAATTCCCCTTCCATTGATATATCGCTACCATAATGGCAGAAGGTCATATGTAACATTTTTGCATTTTAGATAATGTTGTTTTATCATGTTCAAAATTTGGAAGATGTGCTCATATTTATAAAAATAATCGGCTATACTCCTCTTACTTCTGAAATGACACATATGACGTTCTATCATATTATAGAACGAAATTATATGAATAAATTGGTGTATATTAAAAATGTTACATACGACCTTCTGCCATTATGGTAGCGATATGTTCTAAAGGCATATTCAACCATTTTAAGCCCATATCAGACTATATATTGAAGATTAAAGATTGAAATTTAACTAATTAGAACAAAAGAAGCTAAAATTTCTTTATCCAAATTTCAATCTTCAGTCTCAATCTTCAATGCATAATCTGATACGGGCTTTATGCTATGTTGCACTTGATAATCGCAATGCTTGCGAGCATCATCTGTTTTTGTTTAACTTTTGGTGAACAACAAGATGAAATAATTCCACGACCGTTGAAGTCAAGTGAAACGTGCCTTTAGAACGAAAAAATACTAGATTTGTTCGTTTTGTTTGCACTTTTTACACTCAAATCTTTTGCTTTTTCTTTCTTCAACGTCCGACTATATATCTATCTCGTTTCAAATGTCAAAAATTTTAAAAAGTACGAGCAAAACGAACAGACCTACTATGTCGGTGTTGCTAGTGAAAAAAATTGAAAGAGATTGTATTAAAATTATTGAAAATAATTAAAAATGTAGTCGTGTACTATTTTGTTCAAGGTTATAAAACAAGTAAGTATAAAAGTAAGACTGAAAAAGATAAATCTCTCTATATGGGTAAGTAATAGGTCACAAAACCTTCAGTATTACATATTTTCTGGATTTTTTCATCTATAACTTTAACATGTTTTACATATTTAAAAACAATTATTTTTACAATTATATGTATTGTATTGTAAGAATATATGTAAAAGGAGTAGAGAGAATACAGAGGTATGAGGTTGTGTGGCTCAGTGGCATAGTGATTGCCTACTGAGAGGGAGGTCCTAGGATCGAGTCCCGGTAGGGCCCCGGTATTTTTACTCCTTACAGTTTTCAGAAGTGGGATTCGAGTTCAGTCTTCAGACAGGACAGTACGCAGGGCACCTTCTGGGAAGGAGAAGGGGAGCCAAGAGATGCGACTGTGGAGCAAAGACAAAAGACGTTCGAGGGCGAACGTAGTGTCAGGCTGGCCGAGTTGTAAGAATATATGTAAAAGGAGTAGAAAGAATACAGAGGTATGGGGTGATGTGTGGCTCAGTGGCAGAGTGATTGCCTACTGAGAGGAAGATCCTAGGATCGAGTCCCGGTAGGGCCCCGGTATTTTTACTCCTTACAGTATATAATATATATTTTTTGGAATTATGTAAAACATGTTAAAAATATATATATATATGTATATATACAAAAATTGTAAAAATGTATATATATAAAAATTGTAAAAATAATGATTATATTAATTATACTTTTATGTAATACAGCTTAAAATATATTTAAACTTACCGGTTTTTAATTGATGGAGTGGACCTAATTATCAAAAATGTTGAATATATAACACAACATTGTTATGAGTGAAAAAAGTAGGATACTGACGATTCATATTTTTATAATCAAAGAATTTTAACACTAAAATTAATAGACTGAAATTATTGTACTATAATTCATTGTAATTCGTCACACGACTATTTTCTAAACATCAATTTCATGCAATTATTAGTGTAATTTTTTCTACCTTTCATTATTCATTGTTAATTATTTGAAGTCTCATGCGAATTTCATCTAATCAAATCTCATTAACAAATTCAATAACAAATCTCATTATTTCACATCAAAGATAATATGTCATCATATTTTCAATACAATGGAACTTGATAAGTTTGTCTCAGATAGCTTTGATATCCTTTCACATATATTTTCACCAACACTAATATCCTCTCCATGTTATAATGGACAGATCACGAGACGGTGCGCGTAATCCACGCACAGCCGCACTTCAAGTATATCGAATTTGGTTAGATGCATTAGTGCATACTGGTTCACATTAAAGGCTGTCGTATACAAATTTACAATAGCATAAGTAATTAAAATAATAAGATAATTTTTATTATGAATTGTTGTTCAAAGCAAATAATAACGATAATAACTCGCAGTATTAATTATCTTACTGTTTTAATTACTTACGCTACTATAAATTTGTATATGACAGTCTTTAGGTGTATTTAACCGAATTCGCTAATACTTAAAACATAAGTGGAGATATGTGTACATAGTTTGATACCTTTATATTGCACAACTGCATCCGCGCAAGTGTATGGCAATTGGGCTATAGTGAGGGTATTATAACGATTTTCAAAAAATTTTCCGCTCTTGCCTTGTACCAGAAAAGTTATCCGCTCTATACCGGAAAAGTTATTTACTCTATTGTAAATTAGCATAAAAGAAAGCTCAGTTTTTCACTTTCATTAAAAATTCTGATATTTTTCTTTCAGGGACAGCAAGGAACGTAAAGATATTTCGAGTCGACGTAATGGCGTAAGTGTTTTATTTTGAACATAAATAATACATTTGGAATATTAAAAAAATGACTTAATGTACGTTAAATAATTGCCATTTGTAGGAAGGACGCGATGACAAGGAGAGAGGTCGACCGACTTGGCGATCAGAAGAAGATAGAGCTACTCGAGTCGAGAAATCCGCGCCGCGATCTCAACTTGCTCCAGCGCGTTCTGGTAAACATTTTTCAGATACTTATGAAATCTCTATTTTTAATCCTTTGACAGAAAATACTAATAAATGTGACTTGAAATGTATTTAACTGAAACGTATTTGCAAAATAGAAGAGCAAAATGAATCCAAAGCATCGCCAACTTCACGTCCTGAACCGCCAACATTTAAAGTAGTTCATAAATCTACTGAGAAAGATACTCGTGCAACTTTGGAAAGGTATTGACAAAGAAAGATACTTATGAATATATTTACATAGCACATATTTTGCACTTATTTGTACTTTATTTACTTTGTTATTCATAGAGACCATAAAGAGAAAGAGAAAGATGAAATTAGCAGAATGCCAAAGGCAAAGGATGAACAAGCTCCGGTGAGAAAACCTAATTATTGTATACAACTATATTCATGAATGGTATTATATAATATTAAAATCTTTTTGCAGAATTTTGTAGCTTCCAACAAATATTCCATGCTACCTGATGATGCGGATCCCGATAATATTGATGAATAGTCCTGATGAATCGATTTTCAATTTGCATCATCGACTAAATTGTGCCACATGCAACATACGATTATGCATTTTATTAATAATTTGTTTTATCTGTATTAAATATTGTATGGATTCATTATACACCAGGCATTATGCTCTTGGCATTACTTTATTGGAATTATTGTTGATTTGTATTTAATCTCAATTTTAATATTCTCTCAATATAATTATCTATATCTACTTATATATTTACTTTATATTTCAGTATACATGCGAAATGTTTCGGCATTATTAAATCGCAACATCGTAAATTTCTCACAATTTCAGAGTAAACGCATTGATTCCAACGATTGCATTGATCATTTTACATTTGATTATAAGAATAATTATGTTATACAAGGTACAACATAGAAATTGTGGAACTTTATACATCATACTTAATTTGTTGTACAATAATTGTACGATATTGTGACTCTCACTTTAAGTGTAATATAACAATGCCAATATAAAAGGATATAATTAAATTAATAATTAATATGGGAATATAATTATAGCTTACTTTAATTTTTAATTTTCCCTGCATGTATAAGTATATTTTAAAAAATTAAATTGAATATATACGATGTTTCAAACAGTTAACAGTTACTTGTGAAGCAAAATATTTTATTACAAAAATATCCGTGAAAAATTAAGTAATAAAAATGTTTGCGTTTTTTTATTTTAATCAGTTTTTAAAACATCTGTTTGCTCACGTTCCAATTAGATACACAATCCTTTGGTCTAATGTAGTGAAAATTCCTAAGCACTGGTCGATATAAGTGTACTATCATGTGTGTTAACCCATTGAGCTCTATAATATTGTGACATCCCGCCATTTTTCGAAATCATATTTTTGCTAATTACGTACACGTGCACATTTTCGTTAACCACGTTGCAACAACTACAGCCACTCATGTTGCTTGGTGCCTAGAGTAACTAACAACAATCGACCAATCAGAGAGCTCAATTTAGAACTGGCTAGTTGGCGACAATAAAATTTCTGGTCCGCAATGTGTTATGCCTATCACACAATGCAAAAGAACAGGGAATAGAAATTATCCACCAATAGGAGCAGGGAATAGGCAATAGGAACAGATTTCCGACCAGTTGGATTTTTGTTCCATTTCTATTCCCTGTTCCTATTGCCTATTCTTTTGCATTGTGCGATAGACTTGTAGTGCGCCAAAAGTCTGGGCCTATAGGAATTCTTCTGTAAGAAAGATTAGGGCATAACACTCATTACGGAAAATCCCTGCAATTCAGAACGGAAAGGAAAAGTAACAGTCAAATTATACAATACAGGGGGTCGATTCTGTATTTAAAATCTAGTGAAAATGCTAAAAGTGAGCAGTTGACGCGATTCAGTAACTTTCATCATGGTGAAAATGTGAGCCATCTCACGGGAGTTCGTTCGACAAAAAATTTCGAGTGGGATTCGATTGACCACGTTGCTTTTGACCACAGAACCCTCTGATAGGTAGACCTAGTAAAAAACCCTATACACCGGTCAATACAGGTTGCTTTCCTTTTAGGAGACACAAATCGACGCAGGTTAACACACTCGAGCACAGTTTGTCACAGTTAATTGGAACGCGATACACAGAAACGGATACACAGTGTGCACTGAACTTTTAATACCTAACCTTACAAGATTTATCGTAAAACTTATCAAACGTGTTTTCAAGTTTTATAAATGTATGTATAATATATTATACTATATATAAATATTTTTATCACTCGAAATATATTATAAAAATAGAGTTTATTTTTATTTTTTATTGTTTATTTTTTATTGTACAAACAATTCAAACCTTAATAAGGATAAGTACTAGATTCAAAGATTCTATCGCGAAATACTGGGAACGGATGCGTTCTTCGATCAAAAGCACATTCCAACTCTCCTCCCGAGTAGAGTCGAATAGTGTCGATTGAGTTTGAATCAAATTCTAAATGGAAAGCGTCGTGTGTCGATTTGTGTCAAAAGTGTCGACTGTGTTCCCTAAAAGGAAAGCAGCCACAATTGACTGTGATCAAAAGCAACGTGGTCAAACGGGACGCTCCCGAAATTTCTTGTCGAATGGTGAAATCCGAGAGTGTAAGGCGGGGAGCACACAAATTTGCATAGCCGCATAAGCATATGCATAAGAAATTCGATTGGTTGAATTTCTTATGCATACGTTTATGGACCAATCACATTGATTTAACTTACGCTTATGCGCCTATGCAAGTTTGTGTGTTCCCCGCTAAACACTGAGAGATAGAGCGAGAGAAAAATCATAGCGTCGTGACGCGTTTTTGACAGTTTATAAAAGGTTAAGTGTCGTTGCTTTGTTTACAGTTCTTATCGTCGTGTTCATGTTAACATTTTGTCCATTAAAGAACATTAAAGAATTATAATAGTTAATCGAAAATTTGTGGTTCCGTTTTATTTCGTTTTTGTCATTGTTTTGTGGACCGTAATCCTCACGCGCTGTTTACAGTTTGTTGCATAAATTACTTTTTTTGTGTGCTTTTATAAATAAAAGCTTTTATGAATATAAATATAATTATATTCTTTTTGGACTAAAAAGTATAATTATATTTTTACTTATTAAAAGCTTTACAAACTTTCCTTTCTCTCTTTTTTATTTTTGACGAAAATTATTTTTATCTCTCATTTTTATATATTATGTATAACTCTAAATATATATATCTAAAATGTGTGTGTAAATGTCATCTATTTTAAGTTTAACAATATTGTTTATTAAATCTAATTGACATTAATAACACTATAAAATTTTATTTTACTATATTGTTAAATAAAAAAGTTTCTTTGTTTACTTATATATACAGGGTGTCCGATAATTATTGACACACCCGAAGTGTGAAGGTAGATTGACTCAAACTGAAAAAAAAAGTCCTGTACCATTTTGCTAAATTTGCAATAGTTATTGCGTTATTAATTAAAATATCTGAGCTAATGAGCGCGTGGGAAGCAGGCCGGAATCGGTAGGCATGTAAGATGGCTTATTTGTTTACTTCTCTTAGCAATAAAAGCATCATCTGAGTGAGAGGTGGAGTCACGCAACGAGCGGCGAGCGATGTGTGATATTTGTTGCTAAGAGATGTAAACAAATAAGCCATCTTACATGCCTACCGATTCCGGCCTACCGCTTTCTACGCGCTTATTCGCTCAGACAGTTTAATTAATAACTCAACAACTATTGCAAATTTTGCAAAACGGTAGAACTTTCCTTCTCAGTTTGAGCCAATCTACCTTCACACTTCGGATGTGTCAATAATTATCGGACACCCTGTATATAAAGTGCTTTTTTTTTTAATTTAATTTATTCAAGTCCAAATTAAGTAGGTATAATAGGGGAGTTCTAACGCTGGTCCTCTGAGGGGAGCGCGGGGCGAGGGGAATCGGCAGCGCGGGAGAATGACGTCACGCGGGCGGGGGACGCTTATCGTTTCGGTTTCGTCGGAGTGGGGGGGGGGATTTGGGTCCGACGCTGTTATCGACGAACAGATGTTTGGCAGCTTTGTACCCTCGCGGTATCTCTTCTATTTATAAATAATAAGATATATTTAAAAATAATAGATATGTTTATAACAATTTCTTATGAGAAAATTTATGAGAAAAAGATGTGCAGGGATCTCAACGCTTCGGTTATCGACGAACATGTCAGGACATATGTTTTTTCAGCTGTAAACAAAATAGCGCCGATGTTCGGCAGCTTTGTACCCTCGCCGTATCTTTCCTATTTATAAATAATAAGATATATTTAAAAATAATAGATATGTTTATAACATTTTTTATGGAAATTTATGAGGGGATGGGATGGAGGGATCTCAACTCTTCGGTTATCGACGAACATGTCAGGACATGTTTCTCGTATATGTAAACAGCGCCGATGCTGGTCGCTCGAATTTTTTTAAACAAATAGTGAATCAATGGAATTATCTTTTCTCACTGTTATAGGAAAAGAGGTTTATGATTGTTTATAACATTTTTATGGAAATTTATGAGGGGATGGGATGGAGAGATCTCAACGCTTCGGTTATCGACGAACATGTCAGGACATAGGTTTTTCGTATATGTAAACAGCGCCGATGTTCGGCAGCTTTATATCTTTGCTTCCCCGTCCATAAACGGCAACGCGATAAAGAAAATCTTTCTAAGATGCAATAAACAAATAAATCGAACATCATGTTTAAGGAGAAGAAAAGATTAGAGGAAATATAAGGGGGATGGAAGCGCGTCAAACCGCAGTACACGATTTGGAAGCGTAGATATAGATCGGTGAAGAAAAGTGTAGCGATTGTGTCAGATAGTGTTGTTTGGGTAAAAAAAAATGGATAATAATTTCGAGGTAATATCGGATGAGTCGTCTGACGAAGATCACGCGTTGTCGAATGACAGTGATTATATTAGTGATCGCAGTGAGGACCTTAGAGATTATGACGATAAGATAGTGCCTAATTCGCAAATCCTTGCGCTAAATGGATGTACAAAAGTTTGCGCCATATACTTTTATTATTCTACGGGTGGTGCTTTAGCTTTATGTGCTTCGTGTGTGATCTCTATTCAAGACGTCGGACACATGTATGCTGTTCGGAAGCATGTGATTGAATTACACGATGTAGTGGACGGACGATTCTGTGCAAATTGTAGGAATCCGGTGTATATAATATTTCCGTGTAACATGTGTCCAATTTGTACACATTTGTGAAAAAACATTAAAACATGGAAAACATCGAGCAGACTGAACGCGACCTGTTGTCCCACCAAGTCGCCACCTTGGGCGAATATTTTGCATGGTTGCAGCGTTGCGAGGAATTTATCAAAGAGCTTGAAGAACGCAGCCGTGTGAAGCGTCCCCGATTGTCGATTGGAAATAGACAATCTTTGGTGGCTAGAATTGCACGACTCGAGGGTGCAAAAATTAAATTGCAGAGACAGTTTATATCCAGTGGTGGTAATTACAGTGGCGACAATAACGCGGAAAGACTCGTTTGGCGAGAGATTGATACGGCGTTCGAGAGCCGCATCTTGACTGGTGCGGTAATAAATAGTAACTACATCGAACCTCGTCAATTTCTCGAGGATGCCAAGGACATTGTGCTCGGACAAGTGCAAGACGTTATAAAAATACACAAATGTGTAAAAGTGAACACTGTTTTTAATGGTGAGTTTGTGTCAGGTGATAAACGCGCCAACAAAAGTATCAATACGAAAAATTGTGAACTTTTTCATTCATCCGATTTATGCGAGTGGTACGAGCGCCGCGTTATCGAGCCGACGCTAGCATCGTTAGAAGAATTCCAGGAACGTGATAGTGGTTGGGCATTGTCACGAATCTTCAATCTTACGGTTAACGTCAACAAATATAATCCGATGCGTGCGGGGTGTTATATTAAATTACCGCGAGAAATTATGATGAAGAAAGCTGTGATCAATGTACAATCCAGAGACAATGCGTGTTTCGCGTGGTCAGTGGTGGCCGCTCTGTACCCCGCTGAAAGAGATACGAATCGGGAATCTTCGTATCCGCATTATACGACAGTGCTGAATCTCCAGAACATTGAGTTTCCAGTAACTATAAATCAAATTAAAAAGTTCGAAGTGGCAAATAACATCTCGATCAACGTGTACAGTATCGAGAACGACATTATCCCGATACATCTTTCGGAGCAAAAGAAAGACAGGCACGTCAACTTGCTGTACGTGCAAGATAACAACAGCGTTGGACATTTCGCGTGGATAAAAAATTATCGCGGCTTGTCAGCTCACAACTGAGTAAACACAATGGCAAAAAATATATCTGCGATCGGTACGTATATTTATTGCAATAAAATTATATATAAAATAATCATAAAATTATATATAAAATAATCATAAAATTATATATAAAATAATCATAAAATTATATATAAAATAATCATAAAATTATATATAAAATAATCATAAAATTATATATATATAATCATAAAATAAAATTGTAATTTTCATTTTACAGATGCTTGCATTATTTTAGATCAGAGGACAAGTTGCAGTTACATATGGTAGACTGTGGAAAGATGAATGACTGCGCTGTCCGATTACCAGGCGAAAAAGACAAGTGGCTCAGCTTCAACAATTACACTAGGAAAGAGCGGCTTCCATTTGTGGTGTACGCCGATTTGGAATGTGTGTTGATAAAGACCGAAGAAGCCAAAAATTATCAACATCACAAGGTATTTAGCATCGCGTATTATATACATTGTTCGTACGACGATTCATTATCCGCGTATCATTCTCGTCGCAGTATCGATTGCGTTTCATGGTTCACCGAAGAACTTAACAATTTAGCGTTACGTGTAAAAACTATTTTAACGACAAATGTCCCCATGCTAAATTTAACATCGGACGAGTGGGAAAAATTTCACAGCGCAACGCATTGTCATATATGCGAAAAACCGTTCGTACAGGACGATACACGCGTACGCGATCATTGCCATCTAACCGGACGATACAGGGGTCCCGCGCACTCAAACTGTAATCTAAATTATAAAGAATCTTATGTTATTCCAGTAGTTTTTCACAATCTATCCGGCTACGATGCACATTTCATTATCGAGGATATAGCTACAGCGTTCGAAGGAGAAATCGAATTACTTCCGATAACGAAAGAAAAATATGTTTCGTTTACAAAAACCGTTAAATCGACGCGAGACAATTTCAAAAATTATATCAAATTACGTTTTATTGACTCATATAAATTTCTCACCGCAAGTCTCGACAAATTGGCATCTTTTTTGGATAAAGACAAACTAAAAATTTTAAAATCGGAATTTCAAAATTTACCGACAGAGAATTTCAATTTATTGACACGGAAGGGCGTCTTTCCATATGAATATATCGATTGTGTCGACAAGTTGCAAGATACGCGTTGACCGCCGCGCGAACTATTTTACAGTTCTTTGACCGGTGACACTGTATCCGAGAGGGATTACGCGCACGCCGAGAAAGTCTGGAACCGATTCTCCCTTCAAACGCTAGGCGAATATAGCGATCTATATTTAAAAATCGATGTCTTGTTATTAACACATTTTTGAAAATTTCCGCGATAGCTGCATCAAAAGTTATGGACTCGACCCCGCGTATTACTATACACTTCCGGGATATACATGGAACGCCATGTTAAAACATACAAATATTACGTTCGAATTACTTACTGATATCGATATGGTTATGTTTATCGAACGTGGAGTACGCGGTGGTCTAAGTCAATGCTCTAATAGATACGCACTGGCCAACAACAAGTACATGCAGTCGTACGATCCATCGAAACCGTCATCGTATCTTATGTACTTCGACGTAAATAATTTGTACGGATGGGCAATGTGTCAGCCATTGCCTTATGCCGATTTTCGATGGGTCGACGACATATTTAATTTTGACATCTCATCTATCGCGCTCGATTCGCATATAGGCTATATCCTCGAAGTAGATTTAGAGTATCCGCAGCATCTTCACGATACGCACACTGACCTACCGTTTTGCCCGACACGCGACAAGCCACCTGGTAAGCGGGAGGCCAAGCTCCTCGCAACGCTTTATGATAAGAAGCGTTACGTGATACACTACCGCAATCTGCAGCAATGTACGCGTCACGGCCTTCGAATTACAAAAATACATCGCGTATTACAATTTACTCAATCTCCGTGGCTTCGAAATTATATCGAACTCAACACACAATTTAGAACACTCGCGAAAAATGATTTCGAAAAAAATTTATATAAATTAATGAACAATGCGGTATTTGGCAAAACGATGGAAAATGTGCGTAATCGGGTTGATGTAAAACTTATCACACATTGGAAAGGGAGATACGGTGCAGAGGCAATGATTGCAAAACCAAATTTCCATAGTAGAAGCATCTTTTCGGAAAATTTAATTGCTGTGGAATTACGTAAACTCGAAGTAAAATTTTATAAACCAATCTATGTCAGCATGTGCATACTCGACATCTCCAAAACGTGTTTATACGAGTTTCATCACGAATACATGTCACCGCTCTATCGTGACAGATGCCGGATAATGTACACCGACACAGACAGTTTAATTTATCACATTGAATGCAAAGACGTGTATGAGAATATGAAGCACGACGTAAGCAAATTTGACACGAGCGATTACGCTGCAGACAATGCGTACGGTATACCGCTCATGAATAAAAAAGTACCAGGTCTAATGAAGGACGAAAACAACGGCTCGATAATGACTGAATTTGTAGGGCTTAGAGCAAAAATGTACGCTTTGCGAGTGGATGGTAAGAAAGATACGAAAAAAGTAAAAGGTGTCAAGAGTAACGTTGTCGCGAGAACGATAACATTCGATGATTACACGCGGTGCCTAAATGAGGAGATTGAAATGACGCGACAGCAGTCTTGTATAAGATCAAAATTGCATAAAGTATACACCATTCGTGAGACGAAAATTGCTCTAAGTCCATACGACGACAAGCGGTATATCATACTTGATTCGACCGACACGTTACCATGGGGACATTATCGAATACCCTTATAAAATGTAATATAATGTAATATAATGTAATATAATGTAGTGTGTGTGTGTGTGTAATATAATGTAATATATATTATTGGAATATTAATAGATTTTTTTTTTACATGTATTTCATATTTCAAATATTGTAACGACTATTGTATATGTATTTCATATTTCATATATTGTAAAAAATTTTCTGGTATACGTATATTTCATATTTTATATATATTATAACGACTATTGGAAAGGATGTATTAATAAAGATTTTGTATATTTCAAATACTTTATATATTTCATATATTTTTATATGTTGTACACATTGTATATTTTCCATAAAATTAAAAAATTAATGAACACAATCTGTAGGATGAATTAAATCACATTGTCCTTATGTATCCAAGAATTGTGCGAACTATCAAATCCCAGCCATTTCACGTAAACCTCGTCACCCCTCCTGCGCAGTACTTTCTCCACGAGATAGACGTCTGGATAATTCGCGCGATGCAACTCGTACTCGTAGAACGCTCCAGCGACAGATTTTTTGCGATAGTCCTCCAGTAGATAGCTTACGGGATAAGTACGTTGCATTTTGACTATCTTAAACACCTCGGTTGTCCAATTTGGCGTGTAACCTTTTTCGAAAAGTGTCTTATACTTGCTAACGCGCACCGGGTCACCTACTTTGAACTTTGCCGGACCCGCAATATTTACGTAATTGTACACAGTAGCCAAGAGTCTTTCAGCCATCGCAGGGGTAACGTCGACGGGTCGCATGCCGATCGTTCGATGCTTGCACGCGTTGTAATCCGATACAAGTTGCGGCAACGCGTCGATCCACTTGTAAGTTCCGTTCAGCGTAAACATCTTCCACATGTCGTTCTTCAGCGTGCGATTGAATCGCTCGACGACCGATGCCTTCAATACCGAATATGTGGAATAGTGATTAATGTCGTGTTTCCGTATAAGCCGTTGCACATCGGTATTGTAAAATTCCTTCCCGTTATCTGTTTGCATGTTTTTCGGGCATCTCTTGCTATCTCGAATTATCTCAGCGATTGCGTCAGCTGTCTCGCTTCCACCTTTACTCTTGAGTGGCACAGCCCACGCGTGCTTGCTCAACACATCGATGACGGTGAGTATGTAGTGGTAACCTCTGTTGAAACGAGAATACGGACGCATCTCGACGATGTCGGCTTGCCACAGGTCATCGTATCCCCGCACTATGACGTGTCTTCGGGGAATATTTTTTCTCGCCGGAGCATGCAATTCGTTCACCAACTGCCGTCTCTCCAAACTATGTTGTTTCTTCGCTTCATCAGCTCTTCTCGATGGCCGTTTGTTGTTATCGCTCGTTTTATCACTCATTTTCGGTCTTGACCCGTTCTTAAGCCGTTCGTAGCCGTTCTAGACCCGTTCTTAACCCGTTCTTGACCCGTTCTTGACTCGTTCGTAGCCGTCTTTGACACGTTCTTAAGCTGTTCGTAGCCGTTTCTGAGTCGTTCTTGATCCGTTCGTTGTCGTTCTTAACACGTTCTTGACCCGTTCTTTATGTTCCGCTTGCGTTCTTAACACGTTCGTTGTCGTTCTTGATCCGTTAGATAGCCGTTCTTGCGTTGTTCACCGCCGTTCTTAACACGTTCGTTGTCGTTCTTGATCCGTTCGTTGTCGTTCTTGACCCGTTCTTTATGTTCCGCTTGCGTTCTTAACACGTTCGTTGTCGTTCTTGTTCCGTTTGATAGCCGTTCTTGCGTTGTTCACCGCCGTTTTAACACGTTCGTTGTCGTTCTTGATCCGTTCGTTGTCGTTCTTAACACGTTCTTGACCCGTTCTTGACCCGTTCTTGATCCGTTCGTTGTCGTTCTTAACACGTTCGTTGTCGTTCTTAACACGTTCGTTGTCGTTCTTTACACGTTCGTTGTCGTTCTTGATCCGTTAGATAGCTGTTCTTGCGTTGTTCACCGCCGTTCTTGACCAATTCGAAAATCATTCTTGACCCGTTCGTAGCCTTGTTCGCAATCGTTTCTGACCCGTTCGTAGCCGCCTTTGGCCCGTTCGTAGCCTCGTTCATAAACGTCTTTTGACCGTTCGTAGCCTTTCCTGAGTTGTTTGTAGCCTTGCATGTAGCCTTTAAGGACTTGTTCGTAGCCTCGTTCGCAGCCCTGCTTGAGGTGTTGGTAGCCTCGTTCACTGCTGTTGCTAGGTCGTTCACTGCCACTGTCACTGCCACTGCCACTGCCACTGCCACTCATTGTAGTTAGATAGCAGTTCGATTATCCTTCGTAGCTGTTTGATAATTATTCGTAGATGTTCGATAATCGTTCGATAACCGCTTCTAATCCGTTCACTGCTGCTCATTCAAGTTGATAGCTGTTTCTGAGTTAGCGTTAGCCGCGCGTTGAAGTTTGTCTAACACAATCTGTATCACTCGCACATCCTTTTCGAACGAAGTTAGCTTCTCGTCTGATTCTTTCTGTCGATTCATCAATCTTTTAACGCAGGATTCCACATACAGTTTGGAACATTAAGAACGATTACGAACGGATCAAGAACGACTCAGAAACGGCTACGAAGGGCTTAGGAACGGGTCAAGAACGGATCAAAAACGTGTTAAGAACGACAACGAACGGATCAAGAACGACTCAGAAACGGCTACGAACGTGTTAAGAACGACAACGAACGGATCAAGAACGGGTCAAGAACGGATCAAGAACGTGTTAAGAACGACAACGAACGGATCAAGAACGACTCAGAAACGACTACGAACGGCTTAAGAACGTGTTAAGAACGACAACGAACGGATCAAGAACGACTTAGAAACGGCTACGAACGGCTTAAGAACTACAACAAACGGATCAAGAACGGGTCAAGAACGGATCAAGAACGTGTTAAGAACGACAACGAACGGATCAAGAACGACTCAGAAACGGCTACGAACGGCTTAAGAACGTGTTAAGAACGACAACGAACGGATCAAGAACGGCTATTGAAGGACGATAAACAGAAATAAGTGATAAAACGAGCGATAACAACAAACGGCCATCGAGAAAAGCTGACGAAGCGAAGAAACAACATAGTTTGGAGAGACGGCAATTGATGAACGAACTGCATGCGCCGGCGAGAAAAAATTTTCCCCGAAGACACGTCATAGTGCGGGGATACGATGACCTGTGGCAAGCCGACATCGTCGAGATGCGTCCGTATTCTCGTTTCAACAGAGGTTACCACTACATACTCACCGTCATCGATGTGTTGAGCAAGCACGCGTGGGCTGTGCCACTCAAGAGTAAAGGTGGAAGCGAGACAGCTGACGCAATCGCTGAGATAATTCGAGATAGCAAGAGATGCCCGAAAAACATGCAAACAGATAACGGGAAGGAATTTTACAATACCGATGTGCAACGGCTTATACGGAAACATAACATTAATCACTGTTCCACATATTCGGTATTGAAGGCATCGGTCGTCGAGCGATTCAATCGCACGCTGAAGAACGACATGTGGAAGATGTTTACGTTGAACGGAACTTACAAGTGGATCGACGCGTTGCCGCAACTTGTATCGGATTACAACGCGCGCAAGCATCGAACGATCGGCATGCGACCCGTCGACGTTACCCCCGCGATCGCTGAAAGACTCTTGGCTACTGTGTACAATTACGTAAATATCGCAGGTCCGGCAAAGTTCAAAGTAGGTGACCCGGTGCGCGTTAGCAAGTATAAGACACTTTTCGAGAAGGGTTACACACCAAATTGGACAACCGAGGTGTTTAAGATAGTCAAAGTGCAGCGTACTAATCCCGTAACATATATACTCGAGGATTATCGCAAAATACGATCGCGCAACGACAACAATTGTCTGGTTGGAGATTCTGCACTGCGACCTGAGGTCAACATATTTATGATACAATGGCGAATGCCACACGTGTTGTTGAGCGAAATTAAGAAGTTGTCTATGCTGCGCGCTCTGGAAAGCGGACGCTACCTCAGCATGGGTTTTCGCTCGTGGGATCTGTACGAGTTTCCGCTATTGCAGCGTACAACCAAGCATTCATGGACCATTAAGATCGCGACTCAGCTGGAGAAGCCGCGATACGTTATCTTTGCTCTGCAAACAGGCAAGAAGAACGTCATGGCTGAGGATACGAGTAAATTCGACCACTGCAAATTAACCAATGTGAAACTCTATCTGAACTCGGAATATTATCCGTACGACGACATGAATCTGGATTTTGATAGAAATAGATGGTCGATTCTGTACGATGCGTACACGCGTTTTTCCAAAGACTATTACGGATACGCGTATCTCGAGCCGAATCTCACCCTCACAAAGTTTCTACTTAACGGCCCATTCGTGATCATCGATTGTTCTCGAAAACGAATCGATCAAGAGCGCAACAGTGGATGTGCGATTGGAATTTGAGTGTAAGGAGAATGTGCCTGATAATACCACTGCGTAGTCTCATCATACACGATCGCATGATCCAGTACAATCCGCTGACCAACGTTGTGCGCAAAATCACCTAAGTGTTTGCGCCAACAATTTAGAGAGGGGAGAAAAGAGAAGCAGGATATAAATCCAAGTGTTACGAGATGGTTGTAGAGTTTCATCACTCTTCTCGATTGATTCACACCGTAGAGAGATCTTGTCATGTCTGTACCAACGTTTGTCGATCTGCAAGGTTTCACCGTTTCGAACAAATTTATCGTGAAGGAGGTGGCAGTGCTGAGAAGGGGAACTGTTCTCGCGCACTACATTTTTCAAAGTCCTATACCGTGGCGTCTCCTTACAAGATCCGAACAGTGTCAAGCTTTATGGCTGATGGTGAATCATCATGAACTGGAATGGGAGGATGGAACCGTTGCGTACAGCATGGCGAAACAATTGATTACAACAGCTGCGGTTGAAGATTATGATAAAAGACAGTGTATCATATACGTAAAAGGACTTGAAAAGCAAGAATGGTTGGCTGATATACTAGATGACGATGCGAGAACAAAATTAATTATCAAGACTTTGGATGCTGATTACGACGATATCGAATCTCTAAATAATCTAGATGTTAAAAATACTATACGATGTGGAAAACATGTCAAGCATTGCGCATTACAAAATGTATTCAAAATATATAACTGATGGTCGCAACGCCAGAAAGAATTGTAATAGTGAAACAAAATATTTGAAAATAAAATATTTAAACATTTGTTTCATCTCTTATTCCTCCTCCATATTCCATCCCTTCATTTTACGAATTCTTTTTATCCGAGCACCGTCTCTCCCTTCTCCTAAATTTTAGAGCGCTAGAACCACTCACAGAGATACTCTCCCTTCCACTACTAATTTCCCCCACTACTTTTGAAAAATGAGCATTATGTATATCCTTCATTTTTATACGATCAGTGTTGCGTTAACCGTTTGTACTAGTGGTTCGCTTTTGATAACCTAGAGAAATGTACTACGTTGAAAGAAGCAGCAGCAATGGCCCCAGCAGACGCGTGAATAATTATTACGTACCGAGTCGTGATAAGACTCCATCGTTTGAGAACAAATGGAACGAGTAAGTTTAACTTCTTTTTATATCATTACAAAATTGTTTTATTTTTAAAAAACTAATTTCATTTTTGTTTTTCTTCAGCATTTCATTGGAGCATCGTGCAGTTCGTATATTAGGTAGACGATACGCATTGACAGCCACGGAATTCAAATTCCTCGAAATTGGTATCAACGTGGGTCCACCGAGTTATGTGGAGATTGCCATAGGAGATCATCGAGGCAATGAACTGAAATTATCTCTCGAAACGTGGAAGGGACTCTACGAGCAACGTCACAATATTCAGAATTTTCTTCGGAACGACTCTAAAGACGCATACAGTTTTATAAGCGTTGGACCGCTAACAGTGAGATTTCATATGATTAACGACACCAAACTCATAAGTCTCGAATCTTCAAATGTACGCATGATGATGATCGAGTCGACGTTACACCGTATGTTCGATCTCGATCAATGCATCGATGTAACTTTTGATCGATTGGTTAAAATTATCGATAAAACCGATATGAAGTTTACACAATTTTCTAATATCGCGTCCACTGTAACGAATCCTAAAGATGTATCAAATGTAATACGCGCTAGCGACGCCTTTAACAAGGATCAACTCATCGATTGCGAGCTGACAGCTTTAGTTTTTAGTCACAATATATAAGAAAAAAGAAATGTAAAAGAGAAAAAATAAAGAGTTTTTAAATCTAAATCATGAAAATTTCTTTGCACGCTTCTTCTTTCTCCTACCCATAAGCAGTCCCAGCTCTCATACGTAGCTCAACGCAAGGTGTACACAAGAGAGGTAGCATGAAAGAGAAGAAAAAAGATAGACGAGGCGCACGCGGAGGAAAGAGATGTCGCGGCAAAGTGTATGAAAGAGAGAGATAGCGCGAGACTAGGGAGAGCGAGGGAGTAAGCGCTAGGAAAGACTGGGACAGCGCGACACTACGAACCATGAGAGAGGTAACGTTAGGAGAGAGGTAACGTTAGGAGAGAAAGAGATAGCACGCGAGAGATGATACAGCGAAGGAGAGCACAAGGCGTATGTAAGCGAGAGAGATGTAAAAGAAAGATAGCGCGTGAGATGACGAGGTGAAGGAGAGCGCACGCAAAAGATGACGCGGTAAATAAGAGCGCGAGAGAGAATTTTTTAAAATAATTTTCTAATACTTTTTAACTATATATATATATATTTTTTTTTTTAATGATAATATTTTAATAATGATGTGGTGAGGGGAGAGGAAGGACATCTTAATCTAAAGTAAATTAAAAAACATGTTTCTATATAATATTTTTAATCATAAAATGTGTGTATGTTTTTACAAAATAAATGTGTGTGTGTGTGTAAATTTAAAAAATAAAAAAAAATAGATAAAAGATATAAGAAAAGATTAAAAAATAAGAAATATAAGGGGGCAGGATGGCACGGTGCGGGGCACTGGAGGGCTGATCGCGAGGCGGTAGAGCTTCTGCATGATACAGAAAAAAAATTTTATTAAAAATTTGAAAAATTTAAATTCATTCTGAAATACTTACCAGTTCCAATCTTCGACTACATCTTCGAGATATGGCTCCAACCCAAAGAGCTCTCGAAGGGCAAAAGTATTATCCCACATCGATGGGTTACTACGCTCCCACTCGCGGGCGTCTTCGGTGTCACCCCACATGTAATCGAACCAATATCGATCATTATAGCGCACCATCCGCGTCCATTCCCCATCGGTCATCCCTTCCTCTACTATTAGCAGAAAATTTAAATCATAATCCAAATCATAATCCAAATTTTGCTCGTTGATCAATGAAAAAAATAAAAATATATAACCATTAGGCCCCTGCACACAATAGAGAAAATATTATAAATAATTTGCACTACTTACATCAACGGGAAGCCTGCAACAAGGAGCCATCTTTCACCGATATGTATATTCACTTATTTATCACTGTACACGATGACTGCTGAATACGTTCTAACGCGGAGACAGATTCACAAATTTGAGCAGCCAAACGTTAGCGCTGATGCGTTGCATTCTTTCCTTAATAATTAAGGAAGATGTTTCGCTCTCGTTTTATGGGAGATTTTCCGCGAGGATACAACAGCTGCCGAACATCGGCGCTATTTTGTTTACAGCTGAAAAAACATATGTCCTGACATGTTCGTCGATAACCGAAGCGTTGAGATCCCTGCACATCTTTTTCTCATAAATTTTCTCATAAGAAATTGTTATAAACATATCTATTATTTTTAAATATATCTTATTATTTATAAATAGAAGAGATACCGCGAGGGTACAAAGCTGCCAAACATCTGTTCGTCGATAACAGCGTCGGACCCAAATCCCCCCCCCACTCCGACGAAACCGAAACGATAAGCGTCCCCCGCCCGCGTGACGTCATTCTCCCGCGCTGCCGATTCCCCTCGCCCCGCGCTCCCCTCAGAGGACCAGCGTTAGAACTCCCCTATTATACCTACTAAATTATATACAAAAAACATATTGATTCCAACAAATATATATTTACTAATAATACATAAATATTGTTTTTTAATGAATAATCATGTTTCTGTTATCTTATTCTTTTATTATGTTATGCAAATGTTTTATTTTGAAATGTATTTTTTAAATTAATGCTCGTGCACAAGCATTTTGAGAACATGGCTAATTGATGTATTCTATAATTGTGTTGTAGCGCCGAAAAAAGGAATTCATTCGCAACAGTTGTAAAAGCTGTTTTTTTAAATGGTGAACCCTCAAACATTTGTGATTATTATTTTAGGTACAGTTTCTGTACAAAACGTTTTTCCCCACACTAGCAAATCTAGTGATTTCGTATTTTCACTTCGTATTTTCACTACCTTACAGAATCGCGCGAACAAATTCACGTGAGATGAAAGTGCGAGAAGTGAGTGATCTCACTTGAGTAACAGAATCGACCCCCAGTAATAATTTACTTTACCAGAAATACCGCACAATTTTTAAAATGTAATATTCATAACGGAAATATAATTTGTATAATGTTGATTACATTATAAATTGTCATTCAGACTGTACATTCTTTCTACAAAAGATTTCCGAAAAAATCGACGCGCTACGCTATTTGATCGAGCCAGTGACGCGAGTACGGCGCGGCGTCTCATTTATTAAAAATATATAAAAAAAAGTCTATCGATTCTCCATAAAATAAAAAATATGTACACTTTCAGAATAAGGTGGTGAATGAAATAGCATTATTTCAAAAATTTTAAAAAGTACTTTTTGATGAAATAATTATTAAACATTTTAATTATTTATAACAATTGGAATTAGCAGTTTCTTGTAACTTAAATTATTTTTATTAAAAGGTTGTCTCCTTAGCTTTAAAATGCATTTTTAAAAATATCTCTGCGACAAATATAATCAGAGATATTAATTTTTAAAGTTAACTTCATTTTTCACAAAAATTTTGTTCTTTATAACTTCTGCAAAAAAATATTTTGGACAAATAAAAAAATACGTATCTCCTTATTTTATGTATATTTCATGTAAAAAAATTTCGTTCGATTTAAAAAATACGAGATCATTTCTTGTCCGATTTGATGTGGGATTGTCCATGTATATTCTTTACATTTGCAGCAAAAATGATCCTTTGACAATTAATCACAATTGATAGTTATTTATTAATTTGCAAATCGAAAAGAAAGTTTGATATCTTCTATCAATTTATGTTATCAAAACATGTATATATGACAGCATACAAATAAAATATTTTATTTCGACGTACAGTACAAAAATAATTAACATTATTCATATTTCAAAAATAATTAACATTATTCATATTTTTATAAGTAATAAGTAATAAGTGTCTATTTTCAACTTGTTTCTATATTTATAAAAAAAAATAAGCTTTTTCTACTAAAGCAAAAATTATGAATTTTATTCTTAAATTATACATCGATGTAATTTTGTTTTTTCGTCAACATGCATATTTTATAATATGAATTGTAAAATATATGTAATAGAATAACTTTTTTCGGTTTCGAAATTCATAAATAGCTGTAAATTGTGTGTGATCAATTGTCATAAATATTATTTTTACTGTAAACGTAAAGAATATATGTATATATAGGGTGTCTGATAAAGATTGTGCCAACACTCGTAAGCAGGTAGAGCACAGTAAACTAAACGGAAAAGTCCTTTACTATTTTGCAATTTTCGCAATAATTATTGAAATATTAATTATAAAGGATTGGCTAATGAGCGCGCGTTTCGCGTGGCTAGAGCGTAGGACATACGCTAAAGCCGTGCCAGCGACGAGTCAGCGAGTGTCGCACGGCAACGAAAAGTTTGGTCGCTTCAGCCCGCTCGCTGCTCGCGCGTATGGTCGCTCTCTCGTCGCGCGATCAATTCTAGCTGCGCGAAACGTGCGCTCATTAGCCAATCCTTTTTAATTAATATTTCAATAATTATTTCGAAAATTTCAAAATATTAAAGGACTTTTCCGTTCAGTTTACTGTGCTCTACCTGTTCACGAGCGTTGGCACAATTTTTATCAGACACCCTGTATAGATTGTATTATAATATTTATATAGACATATTTATTAATAGAATAGCAAAACAATAATGTAATTGCATATTTTATGTATACTATAAAATAAAAATACATGTAAAAAATTAATTTATCTTTATGTAGAGAGATGAGAAGAAAAAGAATAAAAGGAAATGAATATAAATAGAAATGAAAAAGTGTAATACAAGCAAGTATAGAGGGAGAGAGGGAGAGAGGGAGGCGAGTAAGCGAGTATGCGAGGCGCACGAAATGGGAGCGTTCTGTTTGACCACGTTGCTTTTGACCACAGCCAATTATATTGACCGGTGTATAGGGTTTTTAATAGGTCTACCTATCAGAGGGTTCTGTGGTCAAAAGCAACGTGGTCAATCGAATCCCACTCGCACGAAATAGAGTGACCGATTAGAGAGAGACAGATTGAACGTATGACCAAAAAAAGATATGACAGATTATAATGAGTTTGTGTGTACATGTATATTACTCTCACATGCATGAAAGAAAAAAAGATAGTATGATGTGTCTGTCCTTGTCAACTACAGATTGCAGCTCTGTCTATCGCGACATCACGCAACTAATCTACTGCTCTGTTTTACTCTTGAACCTTGATCTCACACACACACATATGCACGAAAATTTTGCGCACGCTAACCTTTTTTACTAGGCTTCTAAACTTATTTCTAAAAGTTCACTTATATTTCTTTATGCAATTTCTAGCCCGCACTAGTCTTTTTTTATACGTATGTACAAACTACAAAACTTTTATATTAAACACGTATTGTCACGGCCTGACGCCAGAAGCCGATGAAAAAACTGTAATTTTCTAATTTTTTTTTGTTTTTAACATAAAACCCGGCAGTTCGGGCTATATTACTATCAGAGAGAAACCTAAGAGCGGCTATCCCACTTCAGCGGACGCATGTCCTAATGCGCCCCCTGAGAAAGTGGACATAAACTACGTCCGTTACGCTTGGTAAAGGCCATCACACATAAAAAAACTTTACCAGTAAGACTTAAGCAGTAAGCAAATCGACAGTAAGCAATCACAGTCGAGACGTAAGGCCATAATCGTAAGCAATAGCAAATCAAACACGTTGATTCTCTTACTGCTTAAGTTTTTTTATGTGTGAAGGCTTTAAGGCTGGTTCTACAATAAGTGTCGTAGGTCGTGTCGTATGTTGGGAGCATGCGCATTACTCTTTCGATTTAGTTGTAATCGAAAACGAGCTCTCATTGGATCTCGGCTGCGTTACGACATAAAATTCGGAATCCGAATTTTATTGTAGAACTTACGACACTTATTGTAGAACCAGCCTTAAGGCTTTTGACCACGTTGCTTTTGACCACAGCCAATTATATTGACCGGTGTATAGGATTTTTTACTAGGTCTACCTATCAGAGGGTTCTGTGGTCAAAAGCAACGTGGTCAATCGAATCCCACTCCGTTTTAGCTGGTCTACCTCCTAGTGCGCAGTGTCAGCCTTTCATCCCATGCACTGCCGGTGTACCCCGGGCAATGTCGTAAGGATAGCCAAGTGACCAGCAATAACTTTACTGGTGCTTCCATATAAAGCAAACCAATATTAATCATTCTAAACCCGTTGAAAGTATCACCAACTGGCGTATAGGCGAATTCCTAATGGAAGCCTAAATAGCCATACAGAAGAAGAAGAAGAAGGTTCATACCCGAACTACTCAGATAACCAAGATGAGAATCAGACGGAAGAGGCTTACTTGCGCACAGTTGGACACGTTGCAATTGCACACCGTGCTATTAGACACATAAAGTTGCGCACCGTTCGATTGGACACGTTACATTTGCACACCGTTCATTTGAATACATATTTTTTACGCACCGTTCGATTGGACACTGTTGCTTTTGGACACAACACACAATCTTGCATAGTTTAAAACATACACACGGATGTGTGCATGTAGAACTTTTAAAATTTTTGGAAATTTATGATTAACTTTATTTTGTAAATAAACGTGTGTTACAGTGGACACAGTTCGTTTTCATACAGTTCGTTTGCGCACAGTACGTTTGCACACAGTTCGTTTGCACGCAATGCAATTGTATTGCAAAGTACAAAGTGGGATTCCACATAAGTTTGTAACGGTGGGTGGGGGCGGGGAGGGGCGGCAGGGTGTGGAGGGTGCAGTCTGTGCGTGTACTTTGCAACGCAAACTGAGATTCCACATGGGTTTATAATTTTCACATTTGTTGCGTTTAAATTTCGTGCACTTTAGCGAAAAGTAACGAAAACGCATGCGCATGTGGCGACAGAGCATACTCGTGTCGCTGCATTTCGTCGGTATGACAGATTTTTTAACCTGAATAATCCTCAACTTTAACCATTAATATTTCGCTTCGCGGGGCAGAGCGACACTTTTTTCTGCCAGATTCATTCATTTCTTACACACCGTTGCCGTTTTTTAGATGTATCAACAGTCAGAATGTATGAATATTTAGATATGTTGCGCTTGATCAAACTGTGCGCAAACGAACTGTCCGCAAACGAACTATGCGCAAATGAACTGTGCGTAAACGAACTGTGTCCACTGTAATAGACGTTTATTTACAAAATAAAGTTAATAATAAATTTCCAAAAATTTCAAAAGTCTTCTACATGCATACATGCGTGTGTATGCATTCCAAATTATACAAAAATATGTGTTGTGTCCAAAAGCAACAGTGTGTCCATTTGAACGGTGCGCATATGAAATGTGTCCAAACGAACTGTGCGCAAGTGAAACGTGTCCAATCGAACGGTGCGCAACTTTATGTGTCTAATAGCACGGTGTGCAATTTCAACGTGTCCAATTGTACTATGCGCAAGTGAAGGCTTCTCATCTTGTAGGACTATTCTGTTAGATAAAGAATCTGTAGATAATTATTTTATTCCTGCCTTAAAATATGCGTATCGACATACATTTACAATATACATACTATCTCCAGATATACATTATCAACATGTATATTGTTGTTTGTTTCCATGTATATTGTTGTTTGTTTCCATGGTATGCTCTATATCTGCAACTGTTGCATTTTCTTTGCAGATTTCTGTTGAAAAAAATAAGACAATATATATTTTATAAATAACTCTTATAAAATATAATGATATACAAGTACCTAATGATTGATCACTATCCCATATAGATGGTAAACCTTCTATAAATGATGGCAGTATCAAAAGGATATTTTCTTCAATATCAGTTAAGGGCCGAATTTCTGATTTACTTCCACCAGTCTTAAATTGTTCCATTTTATTATGGGCCAATTTCTTTTTGATGTTCTTTTTAATATCTTCATATTTTGCTTTCAATGTTTTTTAGATCAGAATATTTGGCCAGAACTGGAGTTAAATGCTTTAGATACATTTTCCCATGCAGCATCCTTCTTTCGCCAAGTTGTAGCATCTGTTTTCTTGCACTCTATTATATTTTTAAATTGTTTTATAATGACCCTGCCGAAAATGTTCGATTAAAACTGATTAAAAAAAAGTAGTCCGAATCGATCGGGATTTCTACACCGAAAATACGGTATTAAAACCGATTGAAAATAGTCAAATCGAATTTAGTATGCTTCAGGCGGATTAATGTTGGGTGATATACATCCACCTCAATCCGAAATTATACAAATTATAAATGATTTCATAAGTTATAATTAAATCTGTTTTAATGCAATGTGAATCTGTCGGAGGACGACAAAAGTAATCCGTTGCTATTTGAAATTCCTCGATTTTGCGGATTACATCGCGATAGACAATTAAATGTTTTAATGCAATTGAATTGGAATTTACCATAGTCAATCCATAGGCAAAAATAATCCCTTTTAATAAGAAATTCCATCATTTCGCAGATGAAAAGTGTTCGAGATAATCTTATCGATAATATCGAAAATCGATTCAGGCTTGTCGAGCGAGACGCGTTATCAATGGCGCCGGCGGTAATTGAACCGCGGCTGCCATCTATTAGAAAACACAATTTAATTATATATTCTTTTGTCCTTCTAGAAGGAATCGCGTAACAAAATTATCTTAGTAACGTTTGTAAAAGTTGTTGTTGATTTCTGGATGTGCGACCGACCGGACGTGTATCGCATCGCGGCAGATTTCTATTCCGAGAAATTCTGAAAAAATAGTAAATCATGTCGATTCCGATTGTGTATTTAAAAGTGTGATTAAATTGAAGAGATTTTATGTGTAATAAACTTTGAATTACTTTATGAATCTATCGATTTATTGAGTGAAAGATTGCCGTTTCTATTCGTCGCGTCCCGCTTGCGTGATACATAATCAATTCGCTTCAAAAAGTAAATCGATTTTATGTTTATGTAATTAAAACGGATTAATGTTGTCTTTCCTAGCAAATCGGATTCAGACAAATTACAACCGATTTTATTGAATCGGTGTTTTTGTAATTGAAACGAACTCAGCTGTTAAAAACAAATATACGATGTAGGCGGATTATTTTGAATTATATATCCATCCGATTATTCGTGTTTATTTGGATTGACAACAATATGGATTAGAATGTAATGATTTCGGATTGGAAATAATCCGCGAAAGTGATATTACAACGGATTATAATTCGTTTGTATTATACACATGTGTCGGGAAACTCATTAAAGTAGTACACGTAATTTGATAAAGTCGTTTATTCTTTATCAACAGCCTCGTGTGCTCGCCATTATGGGCCCAACTGCCTCTGCTCTCGTTACAACGCATGCGCACGCCCTCGCTCCTTCGGCTACATACATACCACAGAACATATACTATACATACATATGTAACATCCTTTTCTTCAGAATACAAGTCTTCCTTACAATTTTCATCGCAATTTTATGACTTATTTGCATGACTTACAGCTTGAACATATAAAAATAAAAATAAATTCTAACAAATACACCAACTCATCGACTAGACGCATACAGTCTTTGGTAACGCAGTTGTGCTTTGTTTAGCACCGACCTATTACAATACATAGTCCTCTAAGCGATTTGGCAACTTCCTGTCTCGCACAGGCCTACCTCGCATTACACTAAGTCCGGCATTCGTTCCTTCTCAGCTGCAACAATAAAATCACTCTGTGATTCCGATTCGGTTTTTACTTTAACGTTCTGCTCCGATATTATTTCAATGTCATCGGGTTCGCTTGGCCCCCTGTGATTAAATTTCTTTACATGCGCTACATTTCGTTTAAACGTTTTTCCACCCGTATTTTTAATCGTCACATTATTTCCCGATCGATCAGTCACCTCATACTTAACGCTTTCATACTCTGGACTTAGCTTATCATATTTTACCGCTTTTAGCAAAACAGTATCGCCTAACTTCAGCTCGCTCTTTTTCGCATTGTTTCGCAAATCGTATCGCTCCTTATTTTTAAGCTTTCTCCACGCATCCCTATCTCTAATAGCCTCGTCTAGATTCCTAGTCTTTCGCAGCTCTGGCATTTTAGTTTTTTCAACCGAACATTAATTCCGCTGGCGAAACTCCTGTTGAAGCTTGTGAGGATAAACGATACATAAGCAAATAATCTAATATCTCCTGCTTCCAATCTTTCTTTTCGAGCTGTGCAATCTTTAGACGTTTGAGAAGACTGCGGTTTTGTCTTTCAATCTCCCCATTCGCTTGCGGCCAATACGGAGCCATGTGGACAAGCTTAATACCGCACCTTGCCATCCATTTATGCATTTCTTTGCTCGCTAATTGTTTCCCATTGTCAGATATTAGTGTGTACGGATAACCGTATCTCGCAAATATGTTTTAATCTAACAATAATTGCTGCCGAATTGATTGCATTATCTCTATCTCATAGAACTTTCTATAATAAATAATCGATAATTACAAGTATAAAATCTCCAGAAGGCAAGGGTCCAAAGAAATCCATCGATAAGAACTCCCAAGGTCCTTCCGGCAATACATTCGGTTTCAGTGGCGCGATATTGGCTGTCTTTTGTACTATTTGACAGCTCTCGCACGTCTTTACAAAATTCTCCGCGTCTTTATCGACTTCTGCCCACCAAACTTTACTCCTCAGCCTATCCTTCATCGCAACTATACCCGGATGTCCCTCATGCGCTATCGATAATACTCGCTTCTTTAATTTTTCCGGCACCACAATTCTCGTTCCTCGCAATGTTATTTTATGTACAAAGTTCGTCCTTGATTGCCTTCACTCGCGTGCTGGATAACAATTCCCACAGTTTCCCTGTTGTGATCAGTGATGCCAGAAAAAGGTCCCAAGCAACACGCAACCGTAGTGGGGAGAATGACGCACACAAGCGAAAACCGCGTACGTGTGAGCTCGGCGTTTCGGCTAGCTTCGGATAGCAGAAGAGAACAGATATACTGTTTTCTGTCTCCTTCTCTATCGAGCCGACAACGAAGGCGACGGGCGATGCGGCGACGTTTGCTCGATTCTTAATACGCGTGACAGCGTTATATGTTGTCTTATATATATATATATATATATATATATATATATATATATATATGTATACATAATAGCCTTCTTGTGTTATAAATAAAATTTTTTTTTACAATCTTCTAACATTATGTATTAAATGGATTTTTACAACCTTTTGATATAATTTTACCCAAATATTTTTTAACTTTGTTTAAGGAAATATTTATTAAAACGTAGGTACTTATATTATTTAAAAAAAAATAAATTTTTTATTTTTAAAAGAATATATTTTAATTAATAGTATTAAATATTTTATCCGTCTAAAAAAGACATCACAGATGTAAAAAAAAGCGCTAAGTATATCTTTCTCTAGCAAAAATAATTCTTTATAAAGCTTAATCGCCATCAAAGATATTATCTTTTCAAAAATTATATAAATTATATATTTTTTGCTGTAACAAAAATTAATCGCCATCAAAAATATTTCTTCTCAAAAATTATATTTATAAATTATATTTTATCTTTATTAATAACATGGAAAAAAAACAAAATATTAGCATTAAAAAGAAGTGAAATAAAAAATCACGCTAATTAAATTTAGAAAAATATAATGTATAATATTCAGATGAATTATTTTTTCTATAATTAGAGTAGATCTATTTAATGTAAGATGCAGAAAATATTAAAATTGCGAAATTTTGCATTCGTTTATCTATCTAATATTGCATTCTATTTTATTTGCAATAAAATATACATATATATAGTATAGTATGGGATGTAAATATATGTGTATATATATATATATATATGTATATATATATATATATATATATATATATATGTATATATATATATATATATATATATATAATAAACTTTATTTATATTTTTAAATAATTATTCATATTTATTTAATCCAAATATATTCAAACGTATATTCAAGAAAAGATAATACGACAAAGAATGTAGAAAATTTAAAAATTGAAGTTTAATGCAAAAAATTTAAAGTTAAACAATTACTGTAAAAAAATTAAAGGAAACATATTTTATGCAAAAACTTATAGTTAAAAGGATAAAAGCTAAAAATTAAAGTTAAAAAAATAGAGGTAAAAAAATTACATTTGCAAAAACTTAGCGCTGTTTTTCCAATTTATATATTTTCAATATATTTATATATATACATATATACAATAAATTTCATTTACATTTCTAAATATTTATTTAATTCAAATATACTCAAACGTATATTTAAGAAAAGATATTACAAGGCCCAAATAATTAAATTTAGAAAATTAAAAAATTTTAAGTTAAAAAGAAATTAAAAAATTATAGTTAAAAAATTAAAGTAAAAAATTTAATGCAAAAAATTTTAAGTCAAAAAATAAAAATTAAGAAATAGGTTAAAAAGATAAAATTAAATTTTTAATGCAAATTTAAAGTAAAAAAGTTACAGTTAAAAAATTTTATGCATAAACGTATATAGTTAAAAAAAATAAAAGCTAAAATTAAAGTTAAAAAAATAAAGGTAAAAAAATTTCATTTGCAAAAAGCTTGGAAAAACAGCGCTAAGTTTTTTACAAATATAATTTTTTTACCTTTATTTTTTTAACTTTAATTTTTAGCTTTTATCCTTTTAACTATAAATTTTTGCATAAAATGTTTCCTTTAATTTTTTAAGTGTTATTCTTTAACTTTAAATTTTTTTGCATTAAACTTTAATTTTTAAATTTTCTACACTTTTTTGTCGTATTATCTTTTCTTGAATATACGTTTGAGTATATTTGGATTAAATAAATATGAATAATTATTTAGAGATATAAATAAAGTTTATTATATATATATATATATTATATATATATATATATATATATATATATATATATACAGGGTGTCCGGAGTCGACCGCATCACCCGTCGTGTGCAGGTAGAGGCAGTTAAACTGAGTAGGAAAGTCCTGTACCGTTTTGCGATTTTCGCAATAATTAATAAGAAATTAAATAAAAAAGAGCGGCCAATCCGTGCGAGTAAAAGCGCGCGGCGAGAAGAGACCTCCTACTGTTTACGTGATTCTTGTCGCGCGGCGAAAATAAAAGCCTAATGTTTACGCACACGACAAAGCGGGGAGGAGCACTCTACAAAGGACAATGGATAAATACGAGCAATGCATAACGTTGAACCCCCGCGTGGGCTGTCTCTTCTCGCCGCGCGCTTGAACTCGCGCGTATTGGCCGATCTTGTTTAATTTATTTCTCATTAATTATTGCGAAGATCGCAAAACGGTACAGGACTTTCTTACTCGGTTTAACTTGCTCTATCAGCACACGACGGGTGATGCGATTGACTCCGGACACCCTATATATGTACACCCTATACTATGCTATATATACAGGGTGTCCGATAATTGAAGGATCACCCGTCGTGTGCAGGTAGAGCGAGTTAAACCGAGTAGAAAAGTCCTGTACCATTTTGCAATCTTTGCAATAATTAATGAGAAATGAATTAAACAAGATCAGCCAATCCGTGCGAGTTCAAGCACGCGGCGAGAAGAGACAGCCCACGCGGGGGTCCAGCTTTTTTCGTCGCTCGTACATAGCCATTGTCCTTTGTAAAGTGCTCCTCCCCGCTTTGTCGTGCGCCGAGCAACCGCGTAAACATTAAGCTATTTGTTTTCGCCGCGCGCGTAGTATCACATAACAGTGGGAAGTCTCTTCTCGCCGCGCGCTTGAACTCGCGCGGATTGGCCGATCTTGTTTAATTCATTTCTCATTAATTATTGCAAAGATTGCAAAATGGTACAGGACTTTTCTACTCGGTTTAACTCGCTCTACCTGCACACGACGGGTGATCCTTCAATTACCGGACACCCTGTATATTTTATTGCAAATAAAATAGAATGCAATATTAGATAGATAAACGAATGCAAAATTTCGCAATTTTAATATTTTCTGCATCTTACATTAAATAGATCTACTCTAATTATAGAAAAAAAAATTCATCTGAATATTATACATTATATTTTTCTAAATTTAATTAGCGTGATTTTTTTATTTGACTTCTTTTTAATGCTAATATTTTGTTCTTTTCCATGTTATTAATAAAGATAAAATATAATTTATAAATATAATTTTTGAGAAGAAATATTTTTGATGGCGATTAATTTTTGTTACAGTAAAAAATATATAATTTATATAATTTTTGAAAAGATAATATCTTTGATGGCGATTAAGTTTTGTAAAGAACTATTTTTGTTAGAGAAAGATATACTTAGCGCTTTTTTTTACATCTGTGATGTCTTTTTTAGACGGATAAAATATTTAATACTATTAATTAAAATATATTCTTTTAAAAATAAAATTTTTTTTTTAAATTATATAAGTACCTACGTTTTAATAAATATTTCCTTAAACATAGTTAAAAAATATTTGGGTAAAATTATATCAAAAGGCTGTAAAAATCCATTTAATACATGTTAGAAGGTTGTAAAAAAAAAATTTTTATTTATAACACAAGAAGGCTATATATATAAGACAACATTTAACGGTGTCACGCGTATTAAGAATCGAGCAAGATAACGTCGCCGCATCGCCCGTCGCCTTCGTTGTCGGCTCGGTAGAGAAGGAGACAGAAAACAGTATATCTGTTCTCTTCTGCTATTCGAAGCTAGCCGAAACACCGAGCTCACACGTACGCGGTTTTCGCTTGTGTGCGTCATTCTCTCCACTACGGTTGCGTATTGCTTGGGACCTTTTTCTGGCATCACTGGTTGTGATCGCTTGTCTAACTTCACCTAGCCACGGATCTTCGCGTGATTCTACTTCTATCTCTTCGACAGACATTGCTCTGGGTATGCTTTCCTTCGCAATTCATATGCGATGAACAATTCATCCTCGCACCTACTTTTCTCCCCCTCGTTATTATTTGCTTTAAATAATCGAGACAGCGGGTCTGCTATGTTACTTTTCCCACTTTCATAAATTACTCTATATTTGAATGTTTGAAGTCTTAGCACCCACCTCTCTATGCGGCTACAAGGCTTTGATCTTGGTGCAAATATACATTCTAAAGCTTTATGGTCTGTGACCAATTCAAATTCAATACCGAAAAGCCAATACTTAAACCTTTTACACGCGTAGACAAGTGCTAAGGCTTCCTTCTCTGTCTGTGAGTACTTTCTTTCATAGTCGGTTAGACTCCAACTCGCATAACTTATGACTCGCCACTGTTGTTTCTGTTCCTGTGCTAGAACACAGCCTATATCGACCGGACTAGCATCTGCAACTACCCTAGTTCTAGCATCCGGGTTATAAATACCTAGCGTTTCTGATTCAATCAGTTTCTCTTTTAGCGTCTGAAACGCAATTCTCTGTGCTTCACTCCACACGAACGGCTCACTCTTTCGCGTGAGACTTCTCAAAGATTCGCTGATTGTTGCTATATTCGGGATGAATGCCGCGCAAAAATTTACAAGTCCTAAGAAACTTCTAACCTCTTCCGACGTTTCGGGCTCTCTAAAGTTTTGTACTGTCTCAACTTTTGACCGCATTAGTCGGTAGTCTGACCCGTTTACTATAAATCCCAAAAATTTAATTTCCTTAACTGCGAAAATACATTTGTTTTTATTAAGCGTCAAACCTTTTTCTAAGAGCCTATCATGTACTTTCTTGAGTTTCTGATTATGATCGTCTAGATCCTTTCCGAAAATTAAAATGTCATCTGCACTGTTTATTACTCCCTCAATATCTCGCAGAACATTCTCTAATATCGCCTGGAAAATTTCTGGTGCGCAATTTAAACCGAAAACTAACCTCTTGTATCTAAACAAACTGAAATCCGTACTAAATATAGTAATGCTTCGTGTATTTTCCTCAAGTTCGACTTGGTTGAACGCTTGCCGAATATCTAGTTTTGAAAAATACTCTGCGCCTCTCACTTTATCAAGTAGTTCCACAAATACGGGCAACGGATATTGTTGACGAGTTATTCCTTCATTTATCCGACGTAAATCTAAACAGAGGCGTATTTCTCCCGACTTTTTAACTATCGGTACTATTGAGGATACCCAAGGCGTCGGCCCTTCCACTTTTTCAATAATGTCGTCGCGTAATAGTTCATCTATTTCTTTTTTGACCAAATCACGCATTTTATACGGTAGTCTTCTTCTCGGCTGTGCGATCGGTCTCGCAGAATCGTTCATTGAGATTTTAAGCTGAAAATCTTTTAATTTTTCCACACCCTCAAAGAGTTTGTCACCTAGTTTGATATCGCACATAATATTAGGTGCGCAACTAAGTTCTCGCTGTTTTTTTTGATGAAAATGCCACTTTATTGTGAAAAAAATGGTTACAAATGAATCATTCAAAATATTGCCCATCGCTAGCGACAACTTTTTCCCATCTTTCTGGCAGAGCTCGAATACCGTCACGGTAGAAGTGTTCGTCTTTTGAGGCTATCCACGAATCAAGCCATTTTGAGATGTCTTCATATGAGCGGAACTGCTGATTAGCCAGACCATGTGCCATCGAACGGAACAAATAATAATCGGACGGCGCAATATCTGGGGAATATGGCGGGTGGGGTAGGACTTCCCATTTGAGCGTTTCTAAGTAGGTTTTAACGGGTTTGGCAACGTGAGGCCGAGCGTTGTCATGCTGTAGAATCACTTTTTCGTGCCTCTGCTCGTATTGTGGCCGTTTTTCGCGCAGTGCTCGGCTCAATCGCATCAATTGAGTTCGATACCGTTCCCCAGTGATGGTTTCGTTCGGTTTCAACAGCTCATAATAAATAACACCGCCCTGGTCCCACCAAATACACAGCAAAACCTTCGCAGCGTGAATATTCGGCCGAGCCGACGACGTAGAAGCATGACCGGGCAGTCCCCATGATTTTGTTCTCTTTGGGTTGCTGTAATGAATCCATTTTTCATCACCCGTAACGATGCGATGAAGAAAACCCTTCCTTTTTTGCCGCTGGAGCAGTTGTTCACAGGCGAAAAAACGACGCTCAACGTCTCTTGGCTTCAAATCATAAGGAACCCAAGTTCCTTGTTTTTGAATCATTCCCAACGAGTGGGGTCCGATTGACCACGTTGCTTTTGACCACAGAACCCTCTGATAGGTAGACCTAGTAAAAGACCCTATACACCAGTCAATATAATTGGCTGTGGTCAAAAGCAACGTGGTCAAACGGGACGCTACCTTCCCAACGCATGCAATCGCTTGGAAATGGCTTGGCGGGTAACTCCTAATGCTGAAGCAAGCTCTTGTTGCGTTTAGCACGGATCCTCATCGAGCAATGCCTCCAATTCAGCGTCTTCGAAGGTTTTTGGCCTTCCTTCACGCGAACGGTCGTCAACATCGAAATCACCGTCTTTGAAGCGACGGAACCAATCACGGCACGTTGTTTCACTTAGAGCAGCATCTCCGTAAACTTTTTGGAGTTCTCGATGCGCTTCAGCCGCCGTTTTCTTCAAATGAAAGAAGAAAAGCAACACTTCCCGCAAATGACGATTATTTGGCACAAAATCAGACATTTTCACACAACCAAAAGTATATGACGCAAAAACAAAATCACTAATGTGTCAAAGCGGTTTGTTTACCATATGTCTAAGCTTGGTTCATGATGTTTTGGTTATGTCACAATCGACCAGCACTTACTACTGGAGCCATCTCTTGAAAAACAGCGGGAACTTAGTTGCGCACCTAATAATATTCCCGATCTGATTCCCGATCTGTTGGCGGCCTAAACGGCGCCACAAAGCGCCTATGCGCGCGCAACCGGGAAAGCAAAGCTTTCCCGCAAGCGCTCTTGTTGAGCGCGGGGGTACGAAACCGCGCCGCTACGCGGCGCAGCAGCGGAATACTTTTCCGCGGACGAAAGTCGCCAAGCGCAGCATATAAGACCGCGCGCGTCGGGCACCGGCATCAGTCGCGGTGCACCGCCTGGAGTGCCTAGCACCGAGCACGAACCGTTGACTTTTTTGGCAGTCATTTTGACTTGCCGCGAGCTCTCGCCTTGCAGCCGTTGAGGGAAGAACGTCTCACAGTACGTCCACATCACCGGGCCCAGAGCGGCAAGACGACACCGCGGGGATCGTCAGTACAACACATGAGCAGAGCTGAACGTTACGTGAAGTGGAGCCTTCTGCCCTGAACGCTGGCATGCCTCGACTTACCACCACCGAGGCGGACGAGGCCCCCGCGGAATCTCTTGGCGACGTGGGTACACAAGTCTGAGGGAAACCTGGGAGGTTCCCCGCCTGCTGTCGCCGCTTCTAGCCTCGCCGACACGGTCCGATACCAGGGCCACGCAGACTGCACAGCCGGCACGCGTACACCGGAGCACGCAGGCGTCTACAACACCACGCGTAGACCAGGCCACGCAGTCCGACAGCGACTGGGAGCCGACCACCCGGACTTCTGCTACGCAGACAGAGGACGCAGCAGATCCAGACGTGCGAGAGGCCTCTCCGAGCTACATGCCACCCGGTACGCCACAGCGTTGCGACGGGCGCGTTCCGCGCCGATCAAACCGCAAAGGCGCTCCCGGGCGTCTAGGACCAGCCGCTGGGGACCGGCCAAATTCACCCGGGCCAAGCCGGTGATTGCATACCGAGAGCGGAGAAGGCCATAACAGCCCTTTTAAGAGCTAGAACATCAGCCCTTTTCAGGGCTAACACAAACGGCCCTCTTCAGGGCCACCAAATAAATACAACGAGAACACCTGGGGCAAGCCTTCAACGCCAATCAGCCCTGAGGACAACCACGCCGACGGTCAGACATAGACCTCGGCACTATAGACCTAGATCTCAGCACTGTACATAGTAAATATTTGTACATAGTAGCTCTATATCTGTACATAAAATAAAAGACTAAAAACCATAAAGAACAAGCCTCGTTAATCACGGATCACACCTATCCTCTGCGTCGCAAAGCATAGCCGCTACATACATTTTATTCTTTTTGATTTCAACAATTCCCATGTGCTTTCATCTATAATATTGCATCGAGATCCCGAGTCAATTAAAAGATCGATTTCAACTCCTCCTATAATCGCTAATATAAATTCTCCGCGCTCTAACACACATATTTCGTCTCTTAACGTAAATGCATACTCATTGTCGCTGTCGGCGGCGTCGCCATCTAGCTGCTTCACCGTAGTTGACTTTCTTTTATCCTTGTAGTTGGCGCTGTTGCTCGGCTTGGTTTCCTTCCTGTCTGGACCGTCGTCATATTTCTCTGCTCGCTGCATTCTACACATCGCTGCGAAGTGATCCCTTTTATGACACTTTGTACATTCTTTGTCTTTAGCTGGGCACTTTTCGTCGGATTGTACATGTCCCCGATAACCACATCTATAGCACTTGATACCACTGGAACTGGAACTGTCTAATTTTCCTTGAAACACGTTTTCTTTCCTTGTCGTTATCTGCGCTACAACGTCGCTTCCCATAGCCTTTGTCTGTGCCGATGCCACCTCAAACGACTGCGCAATCTCCATCGCTTCTTCTAGTCCAATGTCACCTTTTTCTAATATGCGTTTTCTCACTTCCACTGAACGCCCTTTTTCAACGATTTGATCACAAATTTCCATGTCCACTGTGGTAAACTTGCAATATTTTGCTTGTTGATGCAAACGTGTCACAAATTGGCCGACCGTTTCGTCTTCTCTTTGTACTATATTCCTAAAAAGATGTCGCTCGTACGTCGTGTTTACTTTCGGTTTGAAGTGATTCGTCAACACTTTTTTAGCTTTGTCGTACGGGTCCTCACCTTTTGCTACCGCGTCACAATCCGAGATGGCGTAGAATACGTCTTGCAGCTCCATCCCGCCGTAAAGTAAGAGCATGGCCTTTTTCCTTTGCGCTTCCGCCACGTTTTTACTCAACAGAAAGAGCTCAAAGCTTCTTAGCCATCTCTCCCATCTCGGGTATATGCCCTGTTGATCGTTTGGATTAAACGCAGTGATACTTGACTCGCCTGACATGATACCGTCTTTGCTATCACCGTTTAGCGTCCTCGTAAACCGAATCTTCTAACTTTTTCTCGTCGCCAATGTTATACATGTGTCAGGAAACTCATTAAAGTAGTACACGTAATTTGGTAAGAGTCGTTTATTCTTTATCAACAGCCTCGTGTGTTTGCCATTACGGGCCGGCTGCCTCTGCTCTCGTTACAACGCATGCGCACGCCCTCGCTCCTTCGGCTACATACATACCACAGAACATATACTATACATACATATGTAACAGATCGGAATTAAAATCGATTACTTTTTAATCCGGGCGCGGATTGAACCGATTAAAACCGATTAAAACGGATTACGTTTTAATCGGTTTTAATCGAACATTTTCGGCAGGAGGAACCAATATCTCTCTCAATTTCTTTATTGGAGAAATTAAAATCTCTTTCTGTTTTTTGGTTCTGCCACCTATTTAGCATAAATGATTAAAATATATAAGATATTATATATCATCTATAATATATTTATATTTATATTTGTCATATGTATGTACATTATTGTTATATCTTACTTTAATTTTAATATTATAAAAATGTGTACGAATAGTAATAAAACCAGTGTAATAATTCCAGTGTAATAAATCCAGTAAAAGGTTATTGCAAGCATTGAAGCACTTGAAATTGCTAATACACGTTTCCGGAAGTAATTATCGCGATATATCTCTCTTATGCTGCAGGTAACTACCAATAGGATAAATAATCATGGAACAACGCTTACGTATAAATAGCTGGTAAACTGCCCGGTAAAATTTACCCTATAGATAATTACCTGTCAAGTAAGCTGAGATTTATCGGAAGGTGAAACAACCCACCCTAAGTCGTCTGTTTTACCGATCAAAACGATTATTTCTTTGCGCACACTATTTTTTTTTATTGGTTGAATAGAATAATAAATGCTTTTTCACGACTAAAGTACACATAAAAACAAAGACCAGACCCCGATTTTACACTACCCGATTTTGTCAGAAACACCTAAAAATTAGAAAATTACAGTTTTTTTATCGGCTTCTGGCGTCAGCTCGTAACAATACTTGCTTAATATAAAAGTTTTGCAGTTTGTACCTACAAAAAAAGACCAGTCTGGTCTTGGAATTGCATGAAAGAATATAAGTGAACTTTTAGATATAAGTTTAGAAGCCTAGTAAAAAAGAATAGTATGCGTGAAATTTGTGTGCATATGTATGTGTGCGAGATTGAGGCTCAAGAGTAAAATAGAGCAGTAGATTAGTCGCGTGATGTCGCGATAGATAGAGCTGCTGTGGCCGCCTGTAAAGACTTACGACAGAAGTATTTATCTCCGGTTACTTGTAAAAAAGGTAAAAAAAGGCGCCAAGTACACGCGCCATTGTTTTTGTGAAAAACTTTTATATGTATTTTTTAATCTGCATAAGTAGTGTTATTTTAAACCATAAAAAATATTTTACAAAGTATTTTAATATTGTGTAAAACATCCTACAAAAATAATGATATAAAAAAATTGCGCCAACTAAAAATAAAAGCATATAAAAATATTTTAACCAAAAAAAGTTGTACAAAATATGTAGTTGTTTTAATTTACTACAAAAGTAATGATATTAAAAAGTTGCGCCAACTGAATAAAAATTTATGTTATAAAATTTATTTATTTTATTATTTCCAATATTAAGAAAAATTCTATTTAATAAATTGCAATATAAAAAATAAAAAAAAATTAGTTAAAAAAACTTGGCGCTGCTAAACTGACCAATATAATGATATTAACGTACTTTGTATATATACGTTGAGTTAATGCAGTTATTAATGTAATGTTTATCAAAATTTTGAAAAATACAGCGCCAAGTTTTTTAACTAATTTTTTTTTATTTTTTATTGCAATTTATTAAATAGAATTTTTCTTAATATTGGAAATAATAAAATAAATAAATTTTATAACATAAATTTTTATTCAGTTGGCGCAACTTTTTAATATCATTATTTTTGTAGTAAATTAAAACAACTACATATTTTGTACAACTTTTTTTGGTTAAAATATTTTTATATGCTTTTATTTTTAGTTGGCGCAATTTTTTTATATCATTATTTTTGTAGGATGTTTTACACAATATTAAAATAATTTGTAAAATATTTTTTATGGTTTAAAATAACACTACTTATGCAGATTAAAAAATACATATAAAAGTTTTTCACAAAAACAATGGCGCGTGTACTTGGCGCCTTTTTTTACCTTTTCTTAAAAAGGTAGATTTTTAAGGATTATATCATTCATTTTGTAGTATAATCAAAATACGAGAAAGAACGAAAACGAAAGAGGGAAGGGGAGAGAGAGAGAGAGAGAAAGAGAGAGAGAAATAGTGAGAGAGAGTGAGAGAGATAGTGTGAGAGAGAGAGATAGTGAGAGAGAGAGAGAGAGAGAGAGAGAGAGATTGTGTGTGTGTGTGTGTGTGTGTGAGAGAGAGAGAGATAGTGTGTGAGAGGGGGAAAGAGAGAGAGATAGTGTGAGAGAGAGAGAGAGAGAGAGATAGTGTGTGTGTGAGAGAGAGAGAGAGATATTGTGTGTGTGTGTGTGTGTGAGAGAGAGTGAGAGAGAGAGAGAGAGAGGGATAGTGTGAGAGAGAGATAGTGTGAGAGAGAGAGAGAGAGAGGATGGGAGGGAATCAACAAATTTTTTTCATTTATTATAATTATTAAGAACGAAAACGAAAGAGGGAAGAAGAGAGAGAGAGAGAGAGAGAGAGAGAGAGGGAGAGAGATTCTGCAATAGAGGGATATATTTTACATATTACAATACGAGAAACAACGAAAACGAAAGAGGGAAGGAGAGAGAGAGAGAGAGAGAGAGAGAGAGAGCGAGCGAGAGAATGGGAGGGAATCAATAAATTTTTTCCATTTATTATAATTATTGAACGTTTTAATGATATATCAGATACAAGCTAATTTGCCACTCCAAATGGTATAATTAATATTTAAATAAAAACTCTAAAATGTACTTCATTATACTATAGTAGTCACTTCTAAATTATAACCATTATAAAATGTTTTTAAAACTAACACATTTTTCTTTAAATTTGTTAAGGACAACTCCATGTTACATAAAGTAATTTCTTCTTCATCTGCTAATGATAGTAAAAGTTGCGAACAAGATGTCATACGTGACATACGTGATGAACTGTAACAATGTTTTCAGTATTTAGACATTATCCTTTTTTTTATTTTTAGTATTATGACTTTCTTAAAATCTAAACAATTATTAACATAGGAAAATTTATACTTACATTAAACAATTGTGCCATCTAACCATGATATGGCTCTAAAGTTTCTTTATAATATGCCTTTTTTAAAAATGCAACTAAATCCTCTGTTGCTTTCCCAGCCTTATGATCCTCTACAATCCTCTCGAAGAATAGTAAAATCATATATAAGGCCCTGAAACATTTAGCGACTGAACATATTTAAAAAAGAATTTGTACAGACACGTTCAAATACCTTGTTAACCACATTAAAACATCAACTGCAATGAGATCTTTTTCAGTAGATTTTTCAAGTAAGATCATGTCTTGTAGAGTTGAGTTACTTTTTTTATCCATAGAATATCTGGTTGTAAATTTCTGTAATTAAAAAAGATATATCTTCAAAGATCCGTAGCATGGTTTAGAAGATTCCTTACATTAATGTTTTTACACTTATTACATTGATATTAACTTTTACTGGATAAAAGCATATACACTATAATGATGTGTGTATGAAATAATTACCTGATTAAACCAACAGAAAACTGCCACACTTTTTGTACAATTACACGTGCGTGACGCGTTTTAATTTATAAACACAAAACAACAATAACATAACATCAATGTTATAATTTCCCACTCAACAATGTAACGGCTTGTACGTAACAGTTACATTGTTGAGTGGAAATTATAACACATTGATATAATGTTACTGTTGCTTTGTCTTTATCGGAACTTTTGACTCGAAAATGTGGTTAACCGCACACGTGTAATAACACATGCCGCCAATGTCGCAGGTCGCAGAGCGCTGCTAGCGCGATCTTCCGTCAAACAAGTCAACCGTACAAGATGCATACATTGCTATTTATTGCGTGTGTGCGTACGTGTATATACGTGTAGCGCGATCTACTATATATCTATGCATGTGTTGTGTACGTGTAGTATACGTGTAAGCGTGTAGTATACGTGTAGCGATGACGACGGTGACGGTGACGTTTCTTAAACGAAAATTTTCACATCTCGACTTCGTAATATATAATGTTTATATAACATGTAGAGCAAAAATAAAGACACTTTTCTTATATAATTTAAATCCAAGCTATCGATTAAGCCTAATAAAAACTCAATCCGTTCAGCGGTTATTGAGGTCTGATAATCTCGAGTACTCTCAACTGGCCGACTCGCGTAAAGATACCCGGAGTGCCTTGCCGTTGCTGCGCGTACTTGGCGCGAGACACTACCGTGTCTCTTGATTCGTACTAGCGATTGTACTTAGGACACGGGATGTTAATAAGCATTGTCTTATTGCCTTATAAAGACTTCTTTTATTAAACTGCATAACAATAACTACTATATACATTAATTCTTCATTTTAAGACAAAGGGGGCTTAGAACCTCAGTATCTAGAGAGGCTTCTCTTATTTTAGTTTTAGTTACTGCCGGTTGGCAGCGCTTACATTATCTGATGTCGCCACAGTACTCCCCTCCGAGCGATTTTGATCATCTGAACCGCGAAATTTGACTATCTTCTTCTATTTGCCATATGTTCTTACCTCAGGTACTTCGTTATCATCTGTTACCTCGAAAAATGCTAATTTGAGTCTCTCCGTAGATATATTTGTTGCTTGTCCTTGAACATCAATTTTATAGATATGATCCATAATTCTTTCCAGGATTTGATATGGTCCCTCATACGGACGGTCCAATGTTCTCTTCATTGTATTTATGCGTATAAATACGTGTGTACATGTGTATAGGGATTTGCTCGCGAAATGTTTCTTTCTAATATGATGTGCAGTAGGTGATGCTCTTAATTTTCGCATCTGTTCTCGGAATTTTGATAAAAAGATTTGTTGGTTTTCAGATGTTTCTCCGTCTATGAAAAATTCCCCTTGTAGTCTCAGGTGTGTACCATAAATTAATTCTGCAGCTGTAGTTTTTATATCATCTTTGTAACTGGTTCTCAATCCAAGTAGAACTGTGGGTAAAGTTTCTATCCAATCCGTAGTTCCGTGACTGGTTAATGCTGTTTTTAAAGATCTGTGTCAGCGTTCGATAATCCCATTTGACGCTGGATGATACGCAGTTGTGCGAATTCTTGTACATCCTATTAAATCAGTTAATGCGTTAAATAATTGAGATTCAAATTGAGCACCTTGATCCGTGGTGATTGTTGTCGAGGCGTCAAATCTGGCTATCCACTGGATGAAAAAGGCTGTTGCGACTGTATTCGCTGTGATATCCTTCAACAGGACCGCTTCCGGCCATCTTGAAAATCGATCAATCATCGTAAGACAATATTGATGTCCTTTTGATTGTGGTAATGGTCCCACAATATTTATGTGTACATGGTGGAAACGTGATTCTGGTATTTGTTCCAATATGTTCTTGGTGTGTCTGTGGATCTTGCTACATTGACACGGTAAACAAGTGCGCGCCCATTCGGTTATGTTTCGATTTATTCCTGGCCAAATGAAGTTTATTGCGATCAATTTCTTCGTAGCTCGTCCGCTAGGATAAGACAGGCCATGTGTCATGTCAAAAATTCGTCTACGCAAATTTTTAGGGATGTATGGTCGAATATTATTAGTTAATGCGTCACAATAAAGGTAAGTATCCGAGTCATCAATTTGTAGTCGTTGTAGATCCCATTTCTGTGTTTCTTGTTTCTTGTTATCTGCTTGAGTTCTTCATCTGTTGTTTGTTCCTTTGCCAATTCTGCTGTAGAAATAATAACCGCCATATTGATCATCTCTATTCTGGGAAATGCGTCTGCTACTAGATTGTCTGCTCCCGCTAAATGGGTTATTTTTGTGGTGAACTGACCTATGTAGTCAAGTTGACGTAACTGCCTGGGTGAAGTTTTTTCTGCCTTCTGCTGAAAAGCGAAAACTATCGGTTTATGATCGGTTTTAATTAATAAATCTTTACCTTCTATCAGTGTCTGAAGAATTTCATACTGCTATAACTCGCGGTCGTATGCGCTATATCTAGTTTGATTGAAAGGGATAAATGAAATAATAAAGATGGAAGAATGGAAGGAGCACTTTATGAGAGTGCTAAGGAGGTGGAAGGTAGGGTAGTAAAAGGAGGGAGGAGAAGGAATTTGGAGGGAGAGGAGGGTGAAATAAGTAGGGGAGAATTAAAGAGAGTAATAGAAAAGTTAAAGAAAGGGAAGACGGCAAGGGTGGATGGGGTACCGAATGAGCTGTGGAAGCTTGGAGGGGAAAGGGTGGAGGAATGGACATGGAAATTCTGTAATAGGGTATGGAGGGGGAAAGGGTGGCCAGAGCAATGGAGGGAAGGGGTGATAGTGCCTCTGGTGAAAAAGGGAGGAGGAGAGAGAGAGGAGGAGTACAGGAGGTGACGTTGATGCCAACTCTATACAAGGTGTACGTAAGAATATTGACGGGGAGGCTAAAAGAAGAGATGGAAGATAAGGAGATGCTTCCACCGGGTCAGACGGGGTTTAAAAACGGAATGGGGGTTATGGATAATATATATGTGCTAAATTTCTTGGCAACTGGGAAGGAAAGGAGGGTTGGTGGTGGCGACTTTTGTAGATTTGAAGGCAGCGTTTGACTCGGTGGATAGGGGGGTGTTGGGGAAGGCGATGAAAGAGGGGTGAGAGAAGGGTTAAGGTATAGGATTGAGGAAGTTTACAGAGAGACAAGGAGTAGAGTTAGAGTGAAGAGAGAGTTGGGGAGAGTTTTTGAACGGCGAGAGGTGTGAGGCAGGGGTGCCCGTTAAGTCCGCATCTGTTCAATCTGATGATAGCAGATGTGGAGGAGGTCCTAAGAAAGAGAGGGTGGGGGGGATAAAACTAGGAGATGAGAAGGTGTATTATCTGGCGTATGCGGACGATATGGTTCTCTTGGCAGAGGATGAAGAAGGGATGGCACATATGATAGGGAAGTTGGAGGGTTATTTAGAAAAGGCTGGAGGTTAATGTGGAGAAAACGAAAGTGATGAAGTTCAGGAGAGAAGGGGGAAGGTTGAAAAAAATGGTTGGGAGCGTCCCGTTGGACCACGTTGCTTTTGACCACAGCCAATTATATTGACCGGTGTATAGGGTTTTTGCTAGGTCCACCTATCAGAGGGTTCTGTGGTCAAAAGCAACGTGGTCAATCGAATCCCACTCAAATGGTTTGGTGGTGGAAAGGGAAAAGGGTGGAGGAGGTGAAGGAATTCACGTACTTAGGATATAAGATACAACGGAACGGAGGGCAGGAGGCACATGTGAAGAAGAGGGATAGGAAGGCGGGGCGGTAATAAGGCAGGTTTGGGGAATAGGAAAGAGGAGGTTTGCGGAGAACTGGGAGAGGAGAATATGGTTATGTAAAAGGCTGGTAGGAACAGTAATGGAATATGGAGTGGAGATATGGGGTTGGTTGGAACGGAGGGAGATGGAAGCGATGCAGGAAAGGTGGATTAAATGGATGTTGGGGGTGGATTGGTATACACCGGGGTACATGGTAAGGGAAGAGATAGGGAAGGATAAATTTCGTTTGGCGGCAGGGAAGAGAGCAGTGGGCTTTGAGAAGAAATTAGAAGAAGGTAAAGGAGGAATATGGGCAAGGAAATGTTTTTGGGAGGTTAAGAGGAAAGTGAGAGAGGGAAGGGAATTTAAAAAATAGGAGGAGGAAAGGAAACAATTTTTTGAGGCTAGGGGTAGGGAGGTGGGGGAGATGGAAGAAAGGAGAAAAAGAGGGGAGGGAGTTTATGAATGACTGGAACAAAAAGATAGAGAGTTGCAGAGGAAAGAAAGATGGGGAAGGATTAGAGAGTCGAGGTATAACAGGTGATACAGAGAGGTGAAGGAAAAGGAGGTGCCGACGTATCTAAAGAAGGGATGGGGGGAAAGTAGGTGGAGAAGGGTAGCTAGGTTTAGGTTAGGGAACGAGATGAAGGATGCGAGATGCTGGGAAGCAGAGGATAGGAGACTATGTAGGGTTTGCGGGGGGGGGGAGAGCAGAATTGTGGGAGCATGTGTTGGAGAAGTGTAGAGATAGAAAAGAGGGAGGAAGCTGGTGGGAAAGAATGAAGGAGATTTTGGGTAGGAGGGGGAGGGATAGTGGTGGATAAGAAGTTTAGAGAGGGAAAGGGGGGCGAGCGCGGAGGATGGAGGAGGACAGAATGAGAGGGAGGGACGAGAGCGATATGAAAGGATGAGGTTGAATGTGGAGCGACTGAGATGTGTGATGGAATCGGATGTCGAAGGGCGTTTAAGAGCGGTTACTCTCTCTCTCGTGTTAGTTAGAATTTAAGTAGTTTTTAAGATAGATATAAGATAGCAAGTAAGTTAGTTTAAGCTAGAGTTAAGGTAATATGTAAATAGTTTTAAGATCTCCTGTAATTTTGTAACCGGAAGCCGAAACCCCAAGAGGACGGAATAAATACATACATACATATTGATGTATAATAAAATGTATGTAAAATTAATATTATACCTAATAATAATTTTTATTGTCTATAAAAAAACAAAACAAAAATGCGACAATTGACGAAGAAATATGCAATTATTATTTCTCCTTACAATATAAAATTTGCGTAAACACACAACATAAACTTAAAGCCTATGACTGTTACTACTTTTCTTCAATCTTACATCAAATTTTAATATTTTTTTGAAATTTTCCTTCAGATATAATCATGTTATACTTATTTAAAAGTGAGGATCTTCTTTAGGACCTTCTTATTGTATTACCATACATATATTCCATAGAAATTAGCCATCTTCGTCATTTGTGTGTTATGTGTTTATATATAAATTTATACAAAATTATAATTGTTTAGACATAGCAATTAAGAATTCAGTCATACATAATTATATACATATTACAATATTACTATAATGAATTTTAATTGCTACAGAGAAAATGACTAAGAAAATTAAGTAATTAATTAATAATATTTGAAAATTAAAAAGATTGATTATAAAATATATTACTTTAAACAATAATATAGAAAATACAATTTTATTATTATTGATCAAAGTTATATATTTTATTATCAATTTTTCTTATTGTTAAAAACCTTTAAATATTTAATTTTTTTAGACGTTTATCATATAGAAACTAAAATTTCTTTTATTATAATTAAAGGCATGTAATAGTATGCAGACAAATACAATTATGCGTGTATAGTATAATTATTTATGAACACATATCAGATAATGCAAAGATATCTAATTTCTGTAGAATATATCTATATATTATAATAATACAATAAGTTCTTAAACATTTACTTTTACATAAGTATGACATAATTTGATCAGAAGAAAGATCTTGAAAGAAATGTGACGATTGAAATATGGTACTGAAGAAAAATAGCAACCGCCATGGGTCCTAAAATCTGTCTTGTATGTTTATGCAATACTTTGCTGTAAGAAAAAAAATAGTATCATATTTCCCCTGCAATTTTTGCATTTTGGTTTTGTTTTTGCTAAGAGTGCAAGAAAAAAAATTATTAGATATAATATTAATTTTACATAAATTATTACATCAATTACTAGATCTATTTTTCAAAATTGTTGTAGATAATTATTTTAGTACTTTATAAAATTTTATAAAATATTTTTTGAAGTATAATTATTTTTAATGTTTTAATAATTTATCATCTTTATTTTAATTTATGTTTCGTTAATAAATGATGCTATTTTGTCATTGTCCATCATTGTGACATGAAACGTTATAGAAACTTTTCAAAACTTCTGTAATCTAGATTATACAATATATATATATATACCGGGTGAATCATTTTAATCTTAGCAGGTAAACATTTGGAAATCACGGGGTTTTAGAAAAAAATGCATCAGATAAAAGTTGTAAGGTTTCGAGGGAGACATAATATCGTGACCTAAAATAGCCCTTGGATGGCGTTTTTCAAGGTCATTTAAAAGTCAACCTAGTTTTTTTAAATGGAATTACCCTATTCTTTTTATATAAATCGATTCCTCGCAATATTCTGCATAAGAAGTTATGAGGGTAGGATGGCCAAAAGGTGAATAGTTTACGAGATATTTTATACTTTAATTTGACATAATCTTACATAAACTATGAAATATCTCAGAAAATATTTATTTTTCGATGATCTTATTTCTATACTTTTATGCACAAAATAATGAGAGGAATCAATTGATGTAAAGAAAACACATAGTTATTTTCAAGAAAAAAATATTTAGCTGCTAGTTGCAAATTACATACTTTTTCTTAAAAATAACTATGTGTTTTCTTTACACCAACTAATTCTTCTTATTATTTTATGCATAAAAGTATTAAGGTAAAGATAATTGAAAAATAAATATTTTACGAGAAATTTCATAGTTTATGTAAGATTATGTCAAATTAAAGTATAAAATATCTTGTAAACTATTCACTTTTTGGCCATCCTACCGTTATAACTTTTTATGCAGAATATTGCGAGGAATTGATTTATATAAAAAGAATAGGGTGGTTCCATTTAAAAATAGGAAATCGCCCGGCAAAATACCAGAGATAACGATTTCTTCTTCATTGATGCTGACATATGGATTGAATCGCTTGTTTTTATCCATCTTCTAAAAATTCTAGTAATTCTGAAAAAAGATATCAGAACTTCATTTTTCAGAGTTACGCACATGTGTGTTTGGAATAAAAAGGAATAAAATTTTATAAGCCATTTTTTAAATAGCGGAAAATTTAGCATAAAAATGTATAGAAAGAAGAGAATAGTCGTATAATTTTAAGCTTATAGTTTCCCAAGTAAGTATATGTATATAATATAAAAATTTTTCAAGTTTCTTAAATCAATGGCTTAATCGTATAGCAAAATTGGTTTAATTATCCAAAATTTCATTATTATTACTTAGTAATTTCCTGACGAAACAAATTAATAAATTTAATAAAATTGTATTGCGAGAAATTCTAATAATAAGACAACATATAAGTTCATACACAAAATTACGAATAAAAAATTCTAGGTAAAATAAATAAGACTGTGAAAATGTATCATTATTATGTAAGTATAATTATTAAAATACATAAAATGTAGCATTATTATTAAGTGATGAAAAAGATTTCCGCATTTTGAGTTTCAAGGTAGAAAAGCAGATTTAACAAGAAATAACTAAGAATTTGTTTTCTCGCCTACACTTCTTTAGGGAGGACAGGAGAGGTTTATTAAAATGAAAATCTCGAATTGAGATATATGTATACAGGGTTTCTATAAAGTCTGTTGTCACCCTTATATTTCACAAACGGTTCAAAATTATGAAAAACCGCGAAATACGTGTTCGATCATTTCGAGGGGCTACTCTTTTAAGAAAGGTGGGGCGTTGTCCCCCCAAAGGAGTGCCCCAGGGGGATCTTAACTTAAAAATTTCAAATGGAATCCCCTATATTGTAGTATATCGTTTGAAAGGGCATAAAAAAAGAAAATTTTTGGCGCAAACCGGAAGTTAATACGTTGACCCATTCGGGAGTTATTTACGGTCAAAGTTCGAAAAGGGCCAATTTTCAAAAAATCGTTACTCCCATTTGGAAAATCCTAAAAAAACGTTCGAGGTGTGAAAATGTTCGTCTTTTTATGTTCTTTCCATAAAAAAATTCAGATTTGACCTTGGGATTCTTTTTCAAATTGAAAAAGAGACCCAAAAAACTGTTAAATTCAAACTTTAAAAGTCAAAGAACTCAACGATGCAGGTAGTGCAAAAACTGCAAAATAAAAGACAAATTGTCAACTCTGTTGATCTAGTGGTCAGAATACTCAAAGTGAGACCAACCAGTACCAGACCAGTACTAGCTTAGTGCGCTATGTTGCTTATAATAGGTAGAAAATGGTCAGAGTATTCAAAGTAAGATCAACCAGTACCAGATCAGTAATTAGATCATATACTAGACTAACGGAGTTGACAATTTGTCTTTTATTTTGCAGTTTTTGCACTATCTGTTCGTTGAGTTCGTTGACTTTCAAGGCTTGAATTTAACAGTTTTTTTATGGAAAGGACTTGAAAAGACGAACATTTTCACACCTTAAACGTTTTTTTAGGATTTTCCAAATGGGAGTAATGATTTTTTGAAAATTGGCCTTTTTCGAACTTTGACTGTAAATAACTCCTTAACGGGTCAACGTATCGACCTCTGGTTTGCGCCAGGAATTTTCTTTTTTTATGCCCTTTCAAACAATATACTACAATATAGGGGGTTCCATTGGAAATTTTTTAGTTGAGGTCCTCCCTGGGGCACCCTTTGGGGGGACATCCCCTCCAACTTTCTTAAAAGAGTAGCCCCTCGAAATGTTCGTACACGTATTTCGCGGTTTTTCATAATTTTGAGCCGTTTGCGAAATATAATAAGGGTGACAACAGACTTTATAGAAACCCTGTATAATTGCTTGGTATCACAAAGGAAAATATGTGCCCTGTGTACAACTAATCAGTTTCAACGAAAAATTAATTTTCTTTGAAATTGACGCACTCCGCGGCTAGCTCTTTCTAGCCTGTTGAAATTTAAATTTAACAAAACAAATAGAATAAAAAAATAGCACAAATATTTAGAATGTACATAAATGTAATAGATACAAAAGAAAACAGGGAAAAATATAAACTTTATTTCACGTATATTCTAATTGTGCGCATTATATTGTGCACATGATTCAGTTACATACAGAAAAATAATCTTTGGGATAATTTACTCAAAAATAAAAATAATTTAGAAAAAACGAGACAAATTTGTACTCACCACGTTCAATTTTTAAAATTTTTTTATGAACCCAACAGCAGCGTCGATTCTATTAAAAACAGAATTTTTTTTTATGAAACTGATTAACATAACAACCTATACCACAGAGCAGAACATGTGCTACTATCTCTCTGTTAAATCAGTTATGAACTGTGTGACAATCAACTCCTGTATTATAACACTCCCACTTCCGGGTAAACTAATCGTATATTTATGTAGTACAATAGCTGAATAATTACACATTGAATTAAAATCAACTTAATATATGTACATTGTGTCAAAGTTTAGCGAATACACGATCACAAAGTAGAAATTTTCGGATTAAAATAGACATAATAATGCGATGTTGTTGCGATGTTTTTGCATTTTTAAGAAATATATGTGAGATTCAAATGTGAAATGCATTTTTTATTTAAACTCATATGTGCAGTTGTGAAGCATCAAAAAATATACAATACACATATCTTTTCATAAGTGAGGATAGAATTTTGAAAGGGATAAAACACTCTTTTAAAATTCACAGCGGCAAAATTATTTTTTTGCGTTAAATATTAAATTACTACTTAAATAATATTTTTGGTAAAAGTTTTATTCCATTTAATACTCTATGTAGCTGTACATTTTTCAAAAGCATCATATTTTTTAAAAATATTCTATTTTTTATTATTTTTAAGGAAAAAATTTGAAAATTGTAAAAATATGAAAACTTCAAAGCATTTAACACCAAAGATAGGTCTATTATATATGTATATACAGGATGTCCGATAATAACCATTGTCTCTCGTATGCAGATAGAGCGGATTAAACCGAATAGGAAAATCTTCTAGCATTTTGCGATTGCGTGTTGTGTGTGTGTGTGTGTGTGTGTGTGTGTGCGTGCGCGCGCGCGCGCGCGCGTTTGTGTGTGTAGGGGGGGACATGCGTGGGTATTTATATCAATCTTATTTTATATTTTTTACTTTTAATTCCAAACAATCATATAAACCTACTTTAAAAAAATAAAATTATTACAAAATTTCAAGCTAATTGCCGGAAATAACACAAATAAAAATTTTAGAATTTTTATAGTCAAGCCATTTAATTTTCATATTCTTTTTTTACAGGAATACTATAACACTTAATAGTGTATAAATTTCATATTGCTCTTTCGCTTTTGTCTTCGACGAGCACAGCGTCAAGAAGAGTTGTATTGAATAATTTGTGGAAAATAAATAAGTTCATTGCTTTATTTTATGACAACGATCAATAATAAGCACATCGCACACAAGTTGATGTAATATAACACTTTATATATGGCAGAAAAAAAATAAAACTTATAGAACTTATTAATTTGCGCACATAAAAACTGATATAAAAAGCTTATAATATAAAAATAAGATAATTTATAAAATAAAAAAAATTAATGTATTCACACTTTATAATGTAGTCATATTTTATTCCGAAGAGTTGTGTATGACCGTTATTAATATATCTTAGAACAGAAATAATAATAAAATATTAATAAATATACAAATTGCACATGAAGGAAGGAAACTCAACAATCCTACATATACTAGGATTGTTGAGTTTGAAAAACGTATTCTTAACAGAATTGAAGATGACTCAAGCACAAGCACACGAAAAATAGCAAGAGAGGAAAACACGGCACATATAATAAAATTTTCTCGAAATATCATAACCTTGTACAAACCATAATTTTCAATCTGGTATACATACGATAATGTAAGTTTCTGCAACGTTATGCGATTTAATACGCAATAATGTAGAAGGATCATATTGTCGAATAGCAGCTGAATGTTTATGCACTGTTGTACACAGTGCTTTCAGATTTATGGGTAAAAGTAATGTATATATTGTTAAAAAGTATTTGGTAAAAATATCAAGAAAACAATTTTAGCCGTTAAATTTCAAGAAGATGCTATATATTTCTTAAAAAGTTTGTCCAGCAAAATTTAAATATGAAAAGATATGTACTTTTTGTAGGTATATAATTTATTGATAGGTATATAATTTATTGATGCATTACAAAAATGTATAGTAATCTAACATATTATAGTTTAATCAAGACATACGATTTAAATATATTTCCTTGGAACACAATGTACATCGCAGCATTAAAATACTCTCTTTCTTAGGTTATCGTATCTATTTTGATCTATTTAAATATTCCAAATTCGTATTCGTAAACAACATGTTAATTTGAATTGAATAAACAGTCTACTACATATTGTATATTCTACCTCGAAAGATTAAAAGTCAAATAATAAAATAAATCAATAAAATAAAGGCTTTGGTAACAATAAATAATTGATAAGAAAAAGAGGCACTAAGAGCCAGCGCAGTAATTATAGCGCATAAACGTTTAATCAAGCACTATTTAAATATTCCAAATTCGTATTCGTAAACAACATGTTAATTTGAATTGAATAAATAGTCTACTACATATTGCATATTCTACCTCGAAAGATTAAAAGTCAAATAATAAAATAAATCAATAAAATAAAATAAAGGCTTTGGTAACGATAAATAATTGATAGGAAAAAGAGGCACTAAGAGCCAGCGCAGTAATTATAGCGCATATAAACGTTTATTAATTGAGAGTATAAAATTTAATATTTAAAAATAAAAATAAACAAACATTTCGGTCCCTTTTATTGGGCCATCTTCAGCGCAGATAAAAAAAGAAAACGAAATAAACAAAATTTAAACTTAAAACTAAAGTCGCAGATTGTCGCATAATAAAATCGGTATGAATTAGAACCGGAGTCTATGATTTTACGTCACGTACTCGTGTTGTAGGCGTCAATGGTATCTCCAACTTATATTCACTCCCTAGTTGGAAGATCAGGAAATGAGGAAGAGTGCGGAACTTAATTGCAGCTTCATTTTGAAGTGTCTCAGAGAGAGACTTACAAACATATAGAGATATCTATAATCAAACGGACAAAACAATGCCACAGACAATAAAGTATGTCTGTAACCGTTCTTACTTGGTTTTTTTGTAATAACGAGACAGAGATGACGTGTCAAAACAGCAAGCATGGTTACCAAAATTAGACTGAATGTATACAAATACGCACGTATAAAATGTGATCGGCACGCACACATATATTACACAGGCCGACGTCAATTTTGACCCTCAGATCTCAATAGTCGTTTCCAAAGGATTTTGACGTGCTGAAACCGAATTCGTTGTCTGAATTGCTCTATCACGTCAGGTTTCGTAGATATCTGTACCTAAAAGTGCCAAAAGGGCCATTTTTCGGCTTTTTTAGGTTGAAATAACTATAAAACGATATGTGTTAGGCCCATTTTCTCAACGAATTTGAATTCTGCAGGAAAAAATTTATAGAAACCATACGTTATACCTTGAAGATTGATAAAAAAATACTACATCTACCTCCAGGACGCTTCAACCCGCGCGCAAGTTGCTGCCCCGCTACGCTTAACGCGGATTAAAGCGTCCTGGTGATAGATGTAGTATTTTCTTTTATCATCCCCCCTATCTGTTTAGTCCCTTGAAGGAATATTTGGGCGGCAGGCGCTTTCAGTTAGAAGATGAGTTTAAAATGTGTGTGTTACAGTGGTTTAGACGTCAGAACAAATCCTTCTATTCTGCCGTATTAACGCATTGGTACGTCGATGACAAAAATTCTGTGATATAAATAGAGATTACATTGAAAAATAACTGTTCTTTACCGGTCATAATATTATCTCTTTACCTGTCTAAAAATTAAATTCTGGTTTTGACATGAACCACTCACGTATAATCCATATGTATGAATAGCTTAATAATTTCGAATTCAATTACATGGCCGGAAGTTTCTCTAATGCTGTTATATAAGATTGGTGAAGGCATTCTGTATCCGTTTGCAAATTAAGACCATTTTTCTATCTTTTTATAAAAAAAAGGTAAAAAGGACGCCAAGTACGCGCGCCAGTTAAGAAAAACTGTTATATTTATTTACAAAATAGTTATTTTATCCTACAAAAATAATGATATCCAAGAAAATTGTGCCAATTAAAAATATAAACTTTTAAAAATATTAATTAAAAAATCATTTTAAATTAAATTAAAAATTAATTAAAAATTAGAAATTAATACAAAAAATTAAAAATTTGTTCAAAAATTAAAAATTAATACAAATTAAAAAATTAAAAAATTTTAATTAAAGAAACTTGCGCTGTTAAACTAAACACCATGTTACAATTAATGTATTCTTAAATATGTATTTACATCGCAGTTATTAATGTAAATAAATTAAATATAGTTCTATAAATTTAGATTCAAATTAAATTTTTTATTTGTTGGGTTAATTTATACTTTGAAATTTAGCAGCGCCGTTTTTTTAATTAAAATTTTTTAATTTCTTTTATTTGTATTAATTTTTAATTTTTGTAAAAACTTAATTTTTTGTAAAAACTTTTAATTTTTTGTAAAAATTTCTAATTTTTAATTTCTATATTAATTTTTAATTTAATTTAAAATTATTTTTTAATTAATATTTTAAAAATTTATATTTTTAAAATAATGACGCAATTTTTAAAATAATGACGCAATTTTCTTAAATATCATTATTTTTGTAGGATAAAATAACTATTTTGTAAATAAATATAACAGTTTTTCTTAACTGGCGCGCATATTTGGTGTCTTTATTTACTTTTTTTAAAAAGGTAAGTTTTTAAGGATTTAAAATGACACCAAACACGACATAAATCGGATAATTTTTAATAGATAAATAAAAAAATTTTTTATTACGAATTTAATTAAAAATTATCCAATTTATGTTGTATTTGGTGTCATTTTAATCACAAACATCTCATTAATCCATTACAATTATTTTCAAACCGATAAAATGCGAAATATAAGTTTAATTTTTATGGTAAGATGACATATACTATACGAAAGATTAGAGATAAAGGAGGCCTCGTGAGAGACTTCGAAATTCTTTAATGTTGGTCATTTCGCTTGCTCTTTACTCGTTCTCGCTCCCACTTTCGGCGACTCTCTGGCATCGGGGATCTTTTGTTATCCCACCATTATGTCATCTTATTAATTAAAAAGTAAAAGTTTGATTTTATCCGTCTAAAAATAATTGTAATGGATTAATGAGGTTTTTGTGATTAAAATGACACCAAACACGACATAAATCGGATAATTTTTAATTAAATTCGTAAAAAAATTTTTACATATTCAATAGATGCACTTCGAAGCGTTTAATGGACAAATTAGGGCAAAGAATCTTGGTCTTTGAAGCGAAAATAGCATCAAGCGGAGCGCGTACCTATTGTTATATGTATATTTTCAAAAGACTTGCAATATTAATTATCTTATTGTTTTAATTATACTTATGTAAATTTGTATGCAATAGTTTTTAATGTGCATAGGTGCGTACTAGCGCATCCGACCGAATTTATAAACTAAAAAATTAATTAAATTAATAAGTAAAAAATAAATTAATAATAAAAAGCTATAAATTAGAACCATGATTGCTATTTAAGCAATCATGCATTTTAATCAAATTATGGTTCTAATTTATAGCTTTTTATTATTAATTTATTTTTTACTTATTTAGCGTGATACTTTTGTTCCAAGAATAAGAAAAAAGTGAAAGTAATTTATTGCATTTATTTTCTACATTATATTCAATTAAGACTTATTAAGAAAAATTGATTTAAGAAAATTTATTTTATTGCGGATGTACGTAAAAATACTTCAGTAACAATTTATATCGCTGTATTTATATCGTAGTATATACTAGAATGCCAAACCGTTAATAAAACATATTATAAATCCATGATGTTTCGATATTTTTGATTCACAATTATGGATGTAGTACGGATGAACCAAATGACCAACAGTATCGAAAAGTGGATGTTGGTAAGTGTTTCCAATTCCTAAAAGTGGATGTATGGCGCTATTGTACGGCCTAGAAAAGGCGTCCCACGAAAACGCCAGCATGGCGTCTCTCAGGCTTCTCTCTGGTTCCAAAATGTGCGGACAATATTGAAAAATCTGGTCCATGTTAAGTCAGACATCAGACTATGCATTGAAAATTGTGCATAGTTTCATATTTGATATCGGCTTTATTTTCTTCTTCTTCTATAATTTCATTGGTCAACTTTGGAATAGAAATCCAAATTCACCGGTCATCACGGGTAAAAGAGTAAATAATTGGGTAATGGAATAGATCTTGTTTGTTGTTGATTAATCGATCCGTCGGTAATCTTCTTATACTCTTGATGAGGTTCTTGTGCGGAGAAGATAATGAATGATGGTAGCGAGTTCGTCTTCCCTTCGTGAAAAGGATATCACAGAATTATTAATGTTGTTGATAAGGTCTCTTGGGAGGAAAGGAGTGAGGAGGGATTGGGGGTTTTTAAACTATATAGACAGATTTGAAGATTTAAGAAAAGAGAGTAAGACCCGAATAACCCCGGAGGAGGGTTTGATGAGTAAATCTTAAATTTTGAAAGGAGGGAATTTCTTGAGCCTGTGTAATCGGTTGAGTAAAGTTAATCTTGAATCGGCTGGGATGGGGCAGTCCCAGAAGATGTGGTCAGCGTCTTGAATTGGGAAGCCGCAGGAACATGATGGGTCCGTGATTAGGTTGCATCGATGGAGACTGTGATTAAGTGCGTAGTGACAGCTTCTTAATCTGCAGTAGGTGACAATGCTTTTGCGGCCTGCATTAATTTTTTGAAACCAAGGCTTGACCTTAAATTCCTCAAAAGAGTGAAAATAGAAGTCTTTTCTTTGTGTTTTCCTAGAGCTTTGAGATGATTAGTCGAGTTGTTAATGAGATCCTCTCGGGGAATGGTGAAGAGATCCGAGTGAGGAAGCAAATCGAGAACTAGATGTCCGTCTGTGATGGCTCTTTTGGCTAGGTGGTCTGCGGTCTCGTTTCCGAGGATGAGGAGTGGGCTGGTATTCAGACAATCTTGTTTGATAAACCAGCTAGATCGATTTCATGTAGTTTCTGTCTGATTGAATAGATGATACAGTTGTATAAATGGCCCAGATTAAGAGAGATTAGTGCTTCTGTGACGCTCTTGGAATCAGTAAAGATGACGGATTGGTGGACAGAGTGAGAGAGAATATATTTTAAGGCATACAGAATGGCTAAGGCTTCCGCTGTAAATATAGAAGAGTAAAAGGAGGTCTCAAAAAGGAGTTGTATATGAGGGGAGGGAGAATAGACGGCGAAACCCACGTAATTCCCCAGGGCGGTCTTCGAGGCATCCGTATAGAAGACAGTGTAAGAATTGAGAAGAGGTCTGTAAATATTTATAAACATGATTTGGGGGAGGGGTGCATTTTTGTCTTCAACTTCATTAGCTGAAGTGATTGTAATATCCAGAAAGATCAATGCCTCGTGATCTATGGAGTAAATTGCAGAGTAGTCAAATCTCGCTATCCATCTCTTATATTTATAGAGTTTTCTAAAGGATTTGAAAAGTTGGAATTTATTCGAGGGATCTTTTTTGTGTGAGTTACGAGAGTACCAAAGAAGTGCATATAATTTGTCTATCGCGGGGTGAATATCTAGGAAAAAGATTTTTAAAGTGTATTTAGAGGTGAGGTACTCGAATCTTATTCCAAGCGGAGATTCCCCAGCCTCAGTCAGGATTATGTTGATAGAGGTAGTTCTCCTGAATCCTAGGCATAGGCGGATAGCTTGATATTGGATTCTGTTGAGTTGATTCATAATAAAAGAATTGTTGAAAGGAAAGGCTAGACATCCATATTCCATGGACCCTCGGATGAGAACTTTGTAGATATGTAGTAGAGAGCGAGGATCGCCTCCCCACCAAGTGCTCCTCAACATGCCCACGATATTTAATAGTTTTGAACAACGATTAGATACATATGATATATGTTCTCTCCCGAAAGGTGAAAATCAAGATATATTCTTAGGAATTTGCAAAAAGTGGACTGAACTGCAACGTCATTGATGTTTATGGTGTAGGCCGTAGGATTGATGTGCTTTTTGGTAAATATAATCAAAGAAGATTTGGAGGGAGAGATGGTAAGACCCTTTTGGGATAAGTATTTACAGGCGGCTCTGGCAGAGCTTTTTAGTCTGGAAAGAGCTATGTCAATTTGATGTGAGCTGGTGAATATGGCGATATCATCGGCGAATTGGACTACCTCGCACTCCTCTCCAATGTGCTTTTTAAGTTTAGAGACATAGATATTAAAAAGTGTACGACTGAGAATGGAGCCTTTATAAAAGTGATATTCTTTTGATAGTTCGCCGTTAAATACAAATTGTAATTTGCGAAAATGTATAAGATTGTAAACGAATCGGAGAAGGGTGGGAGGGAGTCCAAGCTCTTTGAGATCCGAAATTAAGATGGAAGGAATGACGTCGTTGAAAGCATTTGAAAGGTTTAAAAAAGGCATGCTGTAGCCGAGCTTCTTACAAAGCTCGTGTGAATTTCTGTGATAAGGATGGAGAGGTTATTTTGGCAAGAGCGAAACTTTTTAAAGCCAAATTGAGATGTAGGAAGCTTATAATGACGTTCGAGCCAACCATCCAGTCTAAGAGCGATGAGTTTCTCAAGCAGTTTGAGGAAGCAAGAAGTGAGAGAGATGGGGCGGTATTTGCCTGGAGAGGATTTAGGGATGAGAAATATTAAGGAGTGTTGCCAAGAATCCGGAAAAGCTCCTGAGATGAAAATATTATTGAGAATGGAAAGGAGTTCCATTCTCAATAAAAAAGGGAAAAACTCGTTTGGAAAGTGTGAGATCATATTGTAGTCGATCTGGTCGCTGCCAGGAGATCTCTTTCCTTTAATAGAATGAATTACATGATTGAATTTCTCAATGTGGAACGGAGTGTCAAATATTTTACAAGACGAAGGTTGAGAGTCGTTGAGATGGAAAGGGGGGAGAAAGTGTAAGCATGGAGAAGGGCAAATAGCGTTGATAAGTTTTTGGATTTCAGGAGGGATACCAAAGTTGGAAGAACGTGGAGAATGTAAGGAACCAAGAAACCTGTTTTTAACAACTCTCCAGAGATAAGATACATTGGTAGAGGATGTGATCGTTTGGTAAAAGGATCTCTATGCGGGCACCATTTGGCAGAATGAAAGATTTCTTAGAAAGGGCTTCCTGTTTTTTGAGGTTAAGAAAATTAGCGTAGGACGGATTTTTGCGGTATGTTCTGAAAGTCTGATTCTAAATTCGACTGCTTCGGAACTGTCTAGATTCCACCACGGAGAAGGAGGGGAGGCGCGTTTACTTTTCTCTCTCTTTTCATTGTAACGTTTAAAAGGTAGAAGGCTCAAAACCGTATTCTTGATGGACAATAGGAAAATGTATTTGTTTAGTTCGGAGATGGAGTCGTTATTGATTTGACATGCGAGGTAAGGAAGTTGAGAGTGGAGGGAGGAATAAAAGTGTTTCCAATTAATGCGAGAGGTGTTCAGTTTATGAGAAAAGAAAGAACAGGTTTTTACAGGATGATTTATTGAGATGATCGTGGGAATGTGGTCACTGTTCAGGGAGTCATTCAAGAGATTCCAGCAAAATGGGGAGAGATCGGCAGAGACGAAGATAAGGTCAATGACCGAAGGAGCATGGGAGGGGCGAGAAATAAGTGTGGGAGATCCGTCATTAATGGAGAAAAGGGAGAAATCTTGTGAAATTAAAAATAGAGATTTACCTGTTCCAGAGCTATGACAGCCCCAGGAGGTGTGATGGGCGTTGAAATCCCCAGTGATTAGGATTCGATAGGAATAGAGTTAAATAAGTTTTCCCACAGGAGAGGAACGAATTGTGTTGGGAGTCTATATACAGATATAATAAACAACGGCTGTGTGTCTTTACTCCAATATCCTCTATGTGTATCTTTACTCCAATAGCCTCTAAGATCCCCGGAGAGGTAAAAATATTGTCTACTTTTTTGTAAGGTATCCAATCTCTCACGGCCAGCAGCACTCCGCCCGATTTGCGAGATGGACCATCCTGACGTAAGATGTGGAAATCTTTTTTAAAAAATTTTTTTTCTGGCAATAGCCAAGTTTCTGAGAGAGCGAGAATGTTATAGTCATTGAGAATTTGGATAGGAGTCTTTTTTATTGAGTAAACCATGGCAGTTCCATTGAAAGATGTTTAGTACATTTTTACTTTTTGGAAGATTAGCGTCCATGATGGTCGTTAAGGGAGGGGGACCTATGGTCCTTATCTGAATGTCTATTTTGAATAAAACTACAAAAGTTACGGGCTTCTTCTGAAACACCAAGTGAATTGAAAGTCGGAGATAATACCGCCATGAGAGACCGGAGCAGGCTAACTAAATTCAGTTCCGAGTTGGAAATATTATTATTGGCACCGAGGTTAACGTCGGAGTGACTCTTTAAACGAGTTAACGAGGAGAAAGAATTAGAGAAGGAGACGTTATTGGATTTTTTAAAATTGTTGCAGGTGTTGCAGGAAGAAGGGTTCATAGAATTTAAGGAAGAGGAAGAGGCATTGCGGCTCTTCAAAAGGGAGGGACGGAATGGAAAAGTAGGTGAGCGAGAAGAAGAGTTGGAGCCTTTTTCCGCCGCCTTGACGTAAGATTAAGGGGAGAAACCAAAAGATCGCGAGACCCTCGAGTATGAACTAGGAGAGTTGTACTCATTATAGCTGACAGAGAGGGGAGGAAATCTCATCTGAGGAGGAGAAGTATGCAGGAGGGGATCTCCTACCTCTAATGATATCCCTGACGTCAAGAAGCGAGAGATTTCTGTAAGCTGCGTATTCTCGAATTTCTTTCTGGATGGAAAATTCAGGGCACGAGAAGGAATCTGCCCTGTGGTCGTCCTTGCAGTTAGCACATCTGAGAGACTCCTGTAAGCGTGAGCAAAGATCCTTGCTGAAGGAGTGTCCTTTTTCTCCACAATGTGCACATCGTTGTTGGCTCTTGCATGAATCCTTTATATGTCTAAATCTGAGGCAGATAGAAACTCTGGAAATATATGGAGACACTGGGTAACTGACGTAAAATAGAGTAATATATTTGGGAATTTTTTTCCTTCAAAAGTGACTGTAATTGTGTAAGAGGGTATATATTCCGGTGAATTTATATCGATGTTTTTGTCTTTAGTCTGATTACAAGCAACTTTGCGATTCATTCTGTTGACGGCGAGAATAGTGATAGGACTGTTGGCGCTCTCTAAAATAGATTCTTCTGTAAGATCAAGAGGAACATTCCTTATGATCCCTTTGCGAGATGTGCGAAAGGGTGGAATGAATGCGACTAGGTTGTGAGATTGTAAGCGATGATCTTCCACCAACCTGTTGGCTGCCTCTCTAGATTTTAAATAAACCGAAACCTTGGAGTAACCTGCTCTTTTCATTTCCAGGATGTTTTCGTTCTTGAAGGAGCTGAGGATTCTGTCTACCATGATAGGGTGTAACGATGCCTTGGGATCTGTTGTCCGTAGGATATGTATATCGTAGGGACCTTGGTTGTGACTGGAATACCTGTTGTCAAGGATCTTCTTGGAGATAGAGATGACGGATACCGAAATGGAAGCACCGGCGGCAGAGGATGATCCTGAATCAGGGATATTAACTTTCCTAACCGGAGACTGATCATTGGCCTCATCGTTTTGAGTTTTCTGTCGTTTCTTGAATTTAGCATTTCCAAAATTAAGCAGAGTGCTTATATTAATACCCGCTTCTTTGTATAGCGAGTCAAGCGTAGTGGAATTTGTCGGATCGATGGAATTGACTACTTCCATGTCGCTCATGTTTGATAGAGGTGAAAATTAGTCAAATGATGTACTCACTTTAATCAATGGAGAGATCCTCTCCTCCGGGGAGGCCTCGGACTTAAGAAAAGAAGAGAAAGAGAATGGGAAAAGAATGTGAGGAAAGAGAAAGTGGAGATGACTACGAAAAGGAAAAGAGGAAGAGACAAAGGCCGGTAATGGCCGGTAATGGCCGTTCCGTAGAACAAAGGCACGGAGGTTACGAAACCTCGAGAGTTTCGAAAACTTCGGGAGGTGTTGGACGCCCGATTCTTATATGTCTTGATGGCCGCACACGTAGAAAAAACTCGCAGATATCTCAAATAATGCGAAGGGTGGCCCGAAATAAGGCTGAGTTGAACTCTTACTCGTGAACACGTCTGTTTCACACCATCGGCTTTATGTATACTATATATTTTTAGTATTACATATCAATACATTTTAGAACGCCCATACAGCACAGAACATTTCAATTACATTGCAGTAATGTTACAATCTTGCAAATTGCAACGTAATATTGTAGAGGCATTACAGAAACATGTTATTGTAATATTTCATGAGAAATGTTACTGCACATTCCAAAAACATTACAAAAAAATAGTATTCAGTCGCTAGTTCGTTCGTTTACCGCTATGCGACGTGCTATGCGCTATCTATCCTGTATTTAAGTTTTACTTTAGGCGCTCATGCGCTGTAAGCGCTCCACTGATCTATATATTATCTGGATAGCTGACTAGCCCTGTGTCGCTGTACCCAATTGAGATCCGCCATCTTAGAGGGAATGTTAGGTATGTGTGTGTAAAGAGTGTGCATACAGCTGAGACAGTGCAGTGCGTGGCAGTGCCCAACAAAAATAAAAATTCAAAGTTTGTTACGATAACATTTCTTATCGAATTAATATTGTTCCACTCTTTACAAACCTTGATTTTTTCAGTTATCCGTCTATTTTCAGGTAGTGAATCTTAATCTCATTGAAAAATGTCATAATGGAATTTTACTCATTCAAAAATAGCGCGTATATTTCCAACTTTCCCTCTGTCGTGGCGCCGTTCAATTGGGTACATACATGTTTGCGCCTCGAGAACAAAGGGCATCAACTATCCAGATAATATATAGATCAGTGAAGCGCTCACGCTTATAAGCGCTGTTTTCAAACGTTCGGTTTGGTGTTTGAGCGCTTACACGACAGTAAGGAATACCGTTCATTTTGGCAATTGTAAGCAACTTGCGTCAAGATGACAGATGATAAGTTAACCTACATAATATTTCCACAGATATACAATATTAGAATCACTATTTGATGAGGAAGAATATGAAAATCCATATAATAAGGAGTTAGAAAATATTATAATGTTTCTAAGCAAACGTTCTATTAAGAAACCCATCCAACGACTACAAGGATATGTAGGAAATGTTTTACCATGTTATAATGATGAACAATTTAAATCACATTTTAGGTTTGTGCAATATTTTTTATATGTATCTTTACGAGAGAGAGAGAGAGAGAGAGAGAGAGAGAGAGAGAGAGAGAGAGAGAGAGAGAGAGAGAGAGAGAGTATTAGTTAGTTAGTTAGTTAATCTTTATTGAATTTCCCGAAAGGAATTTTCAGCGACTTCCACTTTATCCATAATATAAACAATGTGATATATACAATATAAATACAATAAATACAATACAATACAAACAGAAACAGCCTTAAAATTAAACAGAATTAAAATTAAAATTAAAATTAAAATCAAAAACTCAAAACTCAAAATTCAAAATTGTTAAGAATAGCTAAGACTAGTTAACAATTAGTTCAAAATAAGAGAATTAATTAGAAAAGTTAGTTAAAACTTTAAATTTAAAATTCAAAATTTATAATTCAAAGAACCCCGTACATTTTATACGTGAAAAGTGTTTTAGGTTAAATTCTCGGGGTCTTTTAAAATTTAAAATTTAAACAGTTAAAAATAGCAAAAATAGGCTTCCTCTTTCTCTTATTTCTCTTATTCTTATTCTTCTTTCTCTTCCTTCCCGTTGTATTTCCTTCTTTTTCTTTTCTATTTCCTTCCATTTCACCTTGCTACTTGTGCCTCTTTCCCTGGCACCTCCACACCGAGAGAGAATATTAATTTTATTTTTAGAATGAAGCGAACAACATTTAATTATATCTTACAAATTATAAAACCTAAATTACTAAGATCAAGATGTGGACATAAAACAATATGAGCCGAAAAACAATTTTTCATCGCTATATGGAAAATGGCTACTCCAGATTCATATCGGTATGTTATTAATATTATTATTACATTGTTTTTTCAAGTTTTAATTTATCCTTGTGCGTGCATGTATAGTTTTTTCTTGCTTAATATTTAAATTTTATACAGATCCATTTGTGAGAAATTTAATGTAGGAAAAGCTACTGCGTTAAATGCTGTAAGAAAAGTGACAAAAGCGTTAGTTAAATTAGCTCCTCTTTTTATTATATGGCCGGAAGGTAATAGAGCAGAAGAAGTTATGAGGGAATTTGGTGCAACTAGCGCTTTTTCTAGAGTAATAGGAGCAATTGATGGCACGCATATAAACATAAAAGCACCACATGTCAATCCTGAATGTTATGTTAATAGAAAACACATCATAGCATACATTTACAAGTAATTTATGTTATTAAATAATACAATTAATAATAAATAATATAAAATAAATAAATAATAAATAAATAATAATAAATAAATAATAATAAATAATAGTGATAAATAAATAATAATAAATAATAATAAATAATAATGATAAATAATATATATAATAATAAATAATAATAAATAAATAATAAATTAATAATAAATAAATAATATAAATATAATTATATAAGCATTATATATATGTAATCAATATTGTAATCAATTAATAATAATAATTAATAAATAAATAATAAATAATAAATTGATTAATAATAAATAAATAATATAATTATAATTATATAAGCATTATATATGTAATTAATATTGTAATCAATAATGTAATCAATTATGTAAGCAATAGACAATTCCTTATGTATTTTTAATAGGCTGTTTGTGACCATAAGGGACAATTCACTCTGTCTTGCTGGTCATGTTGGTTCTGTACATGACCAAAGAATATTTTTTTATCCGAAGTTAATGATTACTTGGAAGAGCCAGAAAAATTTCCTAATGGTAGCCATATATTGGGCGATGCAGCATATACTATTCATGAACATTTAATGACACCATTTCGTGATAACGGATATCTCACAGATAGACAAAAGAATTGCAATTTTTGCCATTCATCCACTAGAATTTCGATTGAACGAGCATTCGGACTACTAAAAGGAAGATTTCAAAGTTTATTATCACTTCTTGATATGAAACGTATCGACTTAATCCCAGAGTTTATTATTGCATGTTGTATTCTGCACAACATCTGTTTCCTGCAAAATGACGACTTCCCTATTATAGAACCAGATGTTTTAGGAATTGACGATAATGAACAACTAATTCATCAAAGAAGAGATAACAATGCAGGCCATATAAAACGAGATCTAATTTGTAATCATTTAATTATGCGAAATGCGTGATGTGTATAAAACATTATATAAGTTTGTATAAACACTTTATTACATTTTATAAATAAAGCATGGAACAAAAATAACTCGATCTCCATAGCGTTTGCATAAAATATATCTGCATAGTTTAACATATAGGTAATTAACATATAATTTCTTTTATAATAATATACTTTATAAATTAGAAGACTATAGCGCCCACACACACACACACACACACACATCCTGAGTGGATTTAAATAAGATTAATAAACGAAATATTTGCACTTGTTAATTATTTAGAATTAAATATTGCAACTCAAATTAATTATTTAAATAAAAGGAAAAGAAAGAATTATCTAAATAGAAAGAAAAATTAATCAGGAAAAAAATATAATTATTAGATCTTATTATTAGAATACATGTAACAAAAAAGAAAAGTTATTTTTTTCTTAAAATATCTACCATTTTATCTAAAGAATCGAGAAACTCTTGCACACTTTGGTAAGACTTCCGTATCCGACCCAGGCCCGATTTTGATGAAATTTTATATGTGCGTAACACTTACTAAATGTAATCGAATGCCACAAGTGCGAATGTACGGAAACGTCTAGTTTCTGAGATATAAAATTTTTAATTATTTAGCTTGACTAACGATTTGAGTGCAGTTCGGAAAACAATTTACGTTCGATTTGGATAAAACTTTGTGAAAATCTTCCTTTTTGATCAAAATGGAAGCTGGTAAAAGTATTTTGATAATACTGAAGAAGAGCCCCGTCCTCTCTACACTCTACACCTAATCTTATATTTTAGATTGAACTTCACTTTGTTTTGTATATGCGTGGACGCAGTGGGTTTCGCCTCCCCTACGGGGGGCTCCACTTCCGGAAGATATAACCTAACCCAAACCTATTTTTTATTTAAAATTAAAATTTAAGAGCCCCCCGTAGAGGGGACGGAACACACTGCGTCCACGCATGTAGTTTGCAAGACGAAGCGAAGTTCACTCTACACCTAATCTTATATTTTAGATTGAACTTCGCTTTGTCTTGTAAAGTACATGCGTGGACACAGTGGGTTCCGCCCCCCCCCCTATGGGGGGGCTCCACTTCCGGAAGATATAACCTAACCCAAACCTATTTCTGATTTAAAACTAAAATTTAACTATCACGGATCGAATGAAAACTCGTTTGTTTCATGGAGGTTTCCGCCTGAAAAACCCACCTCTACGCCGCCGTACTGCTCGTGCAGCTGGTATGGTACTGAATAGAGCGTGACGCTCTCCCCACTTTGCCCGTCTATGCGCAGACCGTGGTAGTTCTCTCGCTGGACGGAGTAGATTCGGAGTATGGTTGCCTTAGGGTAAACACGTGCTAATATATCTCGCACTGAATTCACAGCGAATTGACTTATAGAAGTGATAATTTATCTGGTAAATGATTAATTTATTTGAGCTGCACAAGTTAACGTTTGTGGATTCTCGTCTATTCCGCTCACTAGCCTAGAATATCAGGCGATTTGCCGGTCTCAGGCCATGTGCGGTTCGACACTTTTAACGGCTATATTGCATGACTTTGAAAATCGCTGGTCATCGTTAGTGCTATCTGTGATATTTGTGATAATATGAATACACCGTCCAAAATAGAAGATAATATGGAGATAGATTCATCTCCCAAAGACAGTGAGAAACAGCGGGCTGTCTCAGAATTAAGAAGTGAGTCAAGGAAACGGAATCAGGGATCTTCGCCTGCTGGTACTCGGCGCATTATCACTCCCCGCAGGGCAAATTTGAAGAGAGTTTCTTCTCCTTCTCTTCACGACCAATCGGGGACCAAGAGACCGACAGCGGAAGCACAGGATCCTCGCCTTGCTAACAAATATTTCATAGATGCTAAACCACCCTATGTGGTTAACATAGAAAAGTCTTATGATCCATTTCCTTTACCATCTAATGCTGGTTCCGTTGATCCGCAGGTACCTGATCCTAGATTGGCAAATCTACCTGGCCAGGAGAGTTGGGGTTTTCGTAGCTCGCCGGCGGGTAAATACGGGATTATTGCATTTGAATGAGACTTGGATTGCCTATGTTCCTAACTACAAGGTTATTAGACAATTTGTTATGAGAGGTATCGATGACAATGACTCTGCGGAGGAATTGTTGTCAAATATCCGTCCACCGCCAGAATGAGGCACTCTTTAAACGCCTTCTTTCGAGATCAATCGTTTAGAAAAAGAGTCTTCTCTACAAATGATTATAACGCAGCCAATGTCAAATATGTTGATTCTAATGTTTACATTGCTCATTTCAGGACAAACACAGTACCACCTAGTTTGATTTATATGGGCAAGCGCATAGTTCTTGAGCCCTTCATTCAAAGAGATGCCAATAATGTCAGCGATTTGGTCATCTGGCAAAATTTTGTAGATCGTCGACAAATGATTTGGTTTGTGCGAGGTGCGAAGGTAACTCGTCTTCTTCCTCTCATGATGAGACGTTGTGCAAATCAAACAACCCCTGTTGCATTAACTGCAAGAGGAACAAATTGAAGGATTTAACTCACGAGGCATCGAGTTCATTATGCCCAGTGTTTATCAAACAAAAAAAGGTCAAGAAGTTGATGGCATAACATAACCTCTTTCCTTTGGAGGCGGCGGCCTTGCTAGACAGGGGGGAGGACGAGCCTCCGGGCGGATGGTCTCGTCCACAGTTGGGGGTTCCTCTTCCTACCCTGGACGAATACATCCCGCAAAGACAATTGCACGCGTCTACGGATTTGGAGGAGGGGCGGATTATGCTTCTGCGCTTGGGAGGAGAAGGAAGGCTTCCGATAAAACTCCTACCTTTAAGGCACCTCCTTTTCCACATTCCTTTAACGTACCTAAGCCTCGTACTTCTTGCCTTTCTTCGCCTTCTGCAGTGGCGTCCGACCCTGCACCTACTTTTACATTCTCGGGTGCCTCCGTAGCGAGGGAGAACTTTAATGTTTCCTCTAAGAGAATACATAGTCAAGAAACAAAAACCCCTATACCTTTATCTAAGAATAGTACTACAAATGACGCTAATTCTAATTCAAATCCTTCAGCTTCAAAAATTCTCACACATCGGAGTTGGATATTGTTCCTTCATCCGAGGTATTCGATGCATGGATTTCGGTGTAAGAAAAAATTTACTTCAATAGCACCATTACAAAGAGACACGCTTATTGAGATGGGATATTTACTTCTTAAAGGTGCCTTGTGCACCTAAATTCTGATATAGCAATGAATAAAGTCTCCACCTTATCAGTTCTCCAATGGAATTGTCGTTCTTTACAGCGACGACTACCAGACTTACATTATCTTCTCGAAGAGAACAAGATCAATGTGGCAGCACTTTGTAAGACTCGTCTGGGCGACAACTACCGTCCTACTTTTGCTAATTATGAGCTATTATCTAAAGATCGTGATCGCCGTGGCGGCGGTGTTGCTTTGTTAGTCGATAGATCTCTTAGAGTCTCGGAGATTAACAATAATCTTATCGAACAATTATGTTCTAGAAATGGCATAAAGTATATTTTGGATAAAGTCTGGGTTGGTGTGAATAACCATATTTACATATGCTCGATTTATAGTCCTCGCAGTGGCGGTGGGCTTTTCACGGAGCCGCAAGCATGGCAGGAGCTGCTGAGGTTATGTTCATCCTACGACCCTATTATCCTCTGCGGAGATGTCAATGGGAAGAGCCCTCTTTGGTGCTCTCAACTTCAATGGCCAGACACTGAGGGGGCAAAGCTTGAATTGGCAATTACCAACTCTGATCTGTTCTGCCTTAACGATGGATCTATGACCTGGTCATCCGCGGACCTTTCCTCTTCTTCTGCTCTGGACGTGACCATCGCTTCTCCCTCGCTTTACAGAAGATGCAACTGGCAGATCTTGGATAGTAATTTTGGCAGTGATCACTACCCAATTATTATCAATATTAGTAACGTATCTTTTGAGAATTTCTTTGGAAGACCGTCGTTCTCAGTTGTTAAAATGTGCTGGGATATATTTCACAAGGAATGCGTGGATATGATTGCTGAATTTAGAATTAATTCAAACGATCTGGGTTCCTCTTATAATAATCTAATATCTAACATACATAATGCTCTTTTGCTGTCGGGCGCCGTGAGGCATGATTATAGTAAACCATTAAGAAAAGCTCCTTCGCCTTGGTGGGATAAAGAATGTAGTGAACTTATTCAATCTAAAGGCTTATATTTCAAGACGTATAAAGCAAATCCTTCAATTGATAATCTGCAACAATACATCTCGGCTAGTAAACGAATTACTAAAATTCTTAATAAAAAAAAGACAAATTTAGAGATTTTTGCTCATCCTTGAATTTCAACACTCCCATATCTAAGATATGGAGACATATTCACGTTTTTACGGGCTCCCGAGGAAATGATATTACTTTTTCGGAACATCAATTTAATGAGGCATTTGACAAATTGGCTCCGGAGAGACCTCCTGCTCCGTTGATAGATCTGGATAGTATTCGTGATATTCCTTATAACTTTGAAAAACAGGACCTCTCTTTTATGTTGCACTCGTTCTCACAATCAGAATATAGAGCGGCTATAGCATCACTTAAATTACGATCTTCTCCAGGACCAGACCTCATTACTAATACAATCATTAGTCACTTTCCTGAGGAACTTCATTTGTTAATATTTAAAATGTTCAATTTAATGTTTCACAAGAGCAAATATCCAAAAATGTGGAATAAATACTTTGTTGTATTTATTCCCAAACCAGGCAAAAAAGATGCTCTAAGAATCTCTTTATCTAACAACCTACAAAAAATCTTTGAAGAGCTACTCCACAAACGTATTGAATGGTGGGTAGAAAATAATGTCATACCGAATTTTCAGTTTGGTTTCCGCAGGGGACTTTCGTGTATTAATAGTGTTGCCACTCTGGTGACTGGAATACGTGGCTAATTACCAGCGCAAATACACCGGAGTTCTTTTTCTGGACTTGGTGAGGACATTCGACAATGTCATTCCTTGGGCCTTGATTATTCTATTGAAGAAATATGGTATGCCGGACAAAATCACTAGATATATCGATGCAATGACATCGGATCGCTGCCTAATCGATTATACGGCCGGTTTAGCACTTCAACGGAGGAGCACTTCGCGTGGACTATTACAGGGATCCATTTTAAGTCCGATTTTATTTAACCTATACTTTACGTTAATCGAAATTTGTCTTCCTCTTCCGATTCACATACTTATGTACGCTGACGATATTGCTATTTATTGTGCTCACGAATCTCTTGATTGTATCAGTCATTAACCTTGCGCTGGAACGCCTTTGTCTTCTTCTAGGTAACCTTGGACTATCCATTTCTCCGGCTAAATCTGCGTTCACCATTTTTGCCAACCAAAAAATGAGAAACCTACGATTATCTTTGCGTCGCAGCCATTTTTTGCTAAATACTCTGGGGGAACCGATTCCTTGTTCTTGGTCCACTCGCTTTTTGGGCATCTATCTCGATTCTGAGCTTAATTGGAAGTCTCATGTTGCAAATCTAAAAACAGAATCATTCCCAGAATTAATGTGCTGAAGGCTATAGCAGGTGTTAAATGGGGAGCTCACCCTTCGGTGTTTCTATTGATATATAAAGGTTTTATTCGGTCAGTCCTTGACTGGGGTTGCCAAGTTTTTCATCCGATGGAAAATCAAGCAATAATTAAGCTTAACAGGTTGCAATATGCTTCTCTGAGGGTGGTCTCGGGCTTGATGCGTACCTCCCCTAGTGGAAATAATTTTACAATAATTTACGTATTTCTATTAAAAATTAAAATTTTCAACAACAAATCACAACTTTCTACCAATTTGTGAAAATTGTAGAAATTCATGATAAGTTCTAATAAGTTGTAGTAAGTTTAAAAATTTTTTACAAGTTTCTACAATTGTTTACAAACATTTTTGTGAATAATGTAGTAAGTTGTAGAAGTTGTAGATTATCATAAAAATCACAACTATTCACATCATTCTACAACTTTACACAGTAAAACTGAATAAACACCTCACCAATTTTATCGCCTTAAATATGTAGGGGAGGTTATTTTGAGTAATTCTCAGCAAGAAAGAAGTGAGGGACGGCATTGATTTGGAAGATATAACAAATTTAGGTTTGACATTAAAATTTGTATATGCTGTAATAATCTGTTACGTTAGAAAGTTGTGATTTTCTACAACTAAACTATCCTATACAGCACAGAACATTGCAATTACATTGCAGCAATGTTACAAACTTGCAGGTTGCAATGTAATATTGTAGAGACATTATAGGAACATGTAACTGTAATATTTCATTGGAAATGTTACAGCAACATTCCAAAAACATTACAAAAAAGTATTCAGTAGTCGCTAGTTCGTTCGTTTACCGCTATGCGACGCGCGATGCGCTATCTATCTCGTATTTAAGTTTTAGTCATGAGAATTATATAAAGCTTGCAAAAAGCGGATATTAAGATTAAAGGTGTCATAACTATTTTTATCAGTTTAATTTTTCTGATACGATCCCAATACGAGGAATTCAGATATTGAACTGATTGTTCAGAAATCGGACAGATAAATGTCCGAATAAGTGAAAATCACCCGTGTATTGTATTGTACCTTTATGTGCTGTATGGGATGTAATGTAGTTGTAGAAAACCATAACTTTCTACGTAAATTTATAAAAAACTACAAACATGGCCCAAATCGCGTTAGTTTGACGTAAAAATTATTCTACGTTTGACGTAGAAATAATTTAAAAAATTGTAATTACATCATAAAAAAACATAGTTTTCGCATAATTTTCGCGTTAAAAATTGTAAAATTATTTCCACCAGGGTTTCCTACAAACGTAATATTGGATCTTAATGGTGAACAGCCTCTCTCTACGAGATGGCAATTCCTTTCAGAAAAATTTTTATGTAGGGTGTTTGCTCGTGAGACGCATCCACTTAAAGCTTTACTTGATTCTACGATTCGATTCCCTGCAGAAGCTAGATCGACCTTGGGAAACTTGGTTGATACCTGTATCAATAACGTGCTTACGTTTCAACAGATAGCTAATTTTAGACTTCCAGGTTACCTAAAATATCCGTATGCTAATAGGTATTTTATACCGGAAGTTGACACTAATTACGGTTTCGTTTTAAAAGATAAAAATAACAATGATATCATTGTAATTTTCAATTCTTTTATTTCAAATTTAAGTGACACCTTTGTTATATATACGGATGGTTCTGCGGACTGTTCCGACACTGGTCGAAGGATTGGATACGCTATCACATCCTTGGACAATAATCTAGCACTTAAAAAACGTATTAATAACTATTCGACGGTGTTCGACGCTGAAGCCATGGCTATTGAGGAAGCAGTAAACTATGTTCTCAACAACAGATTATAAAATCACTAATATTGTCTGACTCGTTAAGCGTTTTATTTAATTTACAGGCGCCTGACTGCTCAGGCACTATAAATCACAATATTCTTCGTATAAAAAACTCACTATTTAAATGCAAAAACTTGGGGCATATCGGTAAAACTGATGTGGATCCCGAGCCATCGAGGGATTCCGGACAACGAAATGGCCGACTCTCTGGCTAAAGAGTCCTTGCATCTACCTGATCCTTTTCTAATTAGCAAATGCCATTATACAAATCTCTATTCTAAATTCAAAATGTTGGCTGTGGACAAGGCTAAGGATTCTTTGCGTTCTGAAAGCCTCTTTAAGGGTGCTAGATACTTTGCTCAAATCTCTCATCCCCTTCTTAAACCCTGGTATTTGGATACTGGAGAGGAGCTTACTCGCCCAGTCATTTCAATGATTTCAAGAATCAGGACATATCACGTCGCATTGCACTCACATCTATGTGAGAAGAACATTGTCTCTACAGCGGAATGTCAATGCAGACATCATCAACAAGACCTCAATCACATATTCTTTCACTGTCCAGAGTTTTTTGAACAATCGAATATATTGATTACTTCATTATATCAAATAGACTCTACAATCACTTTAGATATCACAGATATTGCCTTTTCTAAAAACATTAAGGCTTATAAAGCACTATACGCATTTAGTAAAAAAATTAACCTAGTCATATAGTACTATTTCTAAAGGATTATATATTTATAGCACCAACTGGAGTATAGGCGTATTCTTTGAAGCCTAAGCAGCCATAAAGAAGAAGAAGAAGTAGCTGGACGGAGTATACACCTATTCTACCCCCACCATGCGTGCGTTTATTTCCTGATATATTAAAGTTTTTATTATTTTGTTCGATTTTGGATATTTCAATTCCGCATGCGCAAGGCTAGATACGTTACGAAGCCTGCGTAAAGAGCTGAGTTAATAGGAGTGAGTTAGTCATATATTGGTAAGATTGAAACTGTAGATTGTTTATTTATGTTTTGATTCCCACCATTGCCTATTTTGTCAACGAGTCATCTAATACAATGACTAATTGGAGCTGGCATTATCTTGAGTGGCATGTGCTTACGGATAGTCTATTATATGCGGACAGCTATTCGATGGGCGCATGACCGTCGGTTGCTTCATAGCCACATGATTTGTTAGCGTCATAAACTTCGTATGACGTTCGATATAAGTCGTGGTGGCTTTGGTCAATTTCGTTGCCCTTGTAGATTGAAAGTTTCAGCTTTAGCGGGGGAAGAGCGAAGCGCTGCGTATAATACTTGGTTTGATGGTCATCGATTGCCGATCAAAACCATCATTCGATTAATGTATGCGTGAGTGTCTAAGCTAAGTTACGAGGATGCAATGAGAGAAGTTGTCCGTGAAAATTTCTAGTGAGGCTGTGGCAGATTGGTACAATTATTGTCGGGAGGTTATTGTTGATCACTATATTGGCCTTCAAATAGATAGAGGTTTAATAGGTGGTCCCGGTAAAATTGTACAAATTGACGAAGCGAAGTTTTGGGCGGCGTAAATACTACCGGGAACATCGTATAGAAAGCCACTGGCTTCTAGGGATGATCGATGATGGAGAGGAAGATTTTCGTCTTGAAATATGCATGTCATTCATACTGTACATTCTTCCTACAAAGATTTCCGAAGAAATTGACGCGCTATGCTATTTGATTGAGCCAGTGACGCGAGCACGGCACAGCGTCTTATTTATTAAAAATATATAAAAAAGAGTTTATCGTTTCTAAAAAAAAAATATGTACACTTTCAGAATAAAGTGGAGTATGAAATAGCATTATTTCAAAAATGTTAAAAATTGTACTTTTTAATGAAAAAATTATTAAACGTTTCAATTATTTATAACAATTGGAACTAGCAATTTCTTGTAACTGAAACTATTTTTATTAAAAGGTTGTCTCCTTAGCTTTAAAATGCATTTTTAAAAATATCTTTACGACAAATATAACCAGAGATATTAATTTTTAAAGTTGACAACTTCATTTTTCACGAAAATTTTGTTGTTTATAACTTCTACAAAAAAAATATCGGACAAATAAAAAGATACGTATTTCCTTATTTTGTGTATATTTCACATGAAAAAAGTTTCGTTCGATTTAAAAAATATTAATACGAAGTCATTTCTTGTCGGATTTGATGTGGAATCGCCCATGCATATTCTCTATATTTGCAGCAAAAATGATCCTTTGACAATTAATCACAATTGACAGCTATTTATTAATTTGCAAATCGAAAAGAAAGTTTGATCTTTTATCAATTTATGTTATCAAAACATGCTTATATGACAGCATACAAATAAGATACTTTATTTCGACGTACAGTACAAGAATAACATTCATATTTTTATAAGCAATAAGTGTATATTTATATAATCTTGTCTATATTTATATAAAGAAACAAGCTTTTTTCACTTAAGCAAAAATTGTGAATTTTATTCTTAAATTATACGTCTCGAAGTAATTTAGTTTCTCCGCTAATATGCATATTTTATAATATAAATTGATAAAATATATGTAATGTAATAACCGAACTTTTTTCGGTTTCGAAATTCATAAATAGTTATAAATAGTGTGTGATCAATTGTCATAAATGTTATTTTTACTGCAAATGTAAAGAATATATATAGATTGTATTATATAGACGTATAGAGCACAACAATAATGTAATTGCAGAAATGCAAACATATAAACAATTAATTTATCTTTATGTAGAAAGACGAGAAGAGAAAGAATAAAAAAGCGACATATGGAAATAATACTGATTAATACAGTATTAATTTGTACATCATTCTGTAAACACATTGCTGAAAATGGTTCAAAGAAAGGACCGAAACGTTCAAATTTAAATAAAGAAGATTACAACTGAAGTCTCAGCGCTTAAGTTCTTGCGCCCGGCTCTCACTTGCCTATTCCTCTTATCCTGATACATGACTTTTTTTTAAATTTTAGATTAACATTTCAACATTTACTGGGCGTTTTTGGATTTTTTGGATTTTTGTATTGTTTGAGTATAAGCCGACAGTTTTAACAATAGTATTTTATTATTAATCATATACATAATTATTATATTAATTATATTTTAAGAACAAATTGCAATAATAATTTTATATAAATTATTATATTATTAATATTTTGTCTTACAGATAAAACAGAAAAAAATTACACAATGTACAAATCAAGAAATTGAAGAAAAAACATCTTTTCTTCAATTTCTTGATTTGTACATTGTGTAATTTTTTTCTGTTTTATCTGTAAGACAAAATATTAATAATATAATAATTTATATAAAATTATTATTGCAATTGTTCTTAATTATACAATTATAGTTTATTATTTCTGCATCTCAAAGATTTGTCACAAATAATATGCATAAATAATACTAATGTTTTAGGGTACGCACTCTTAATGTACTAAACAGATTTCTGTATCATTTAAAAATTTTATTATTTGACCTTTAAGCTAATTGTTTTAATCAGTGTTTAACTTATAGGCGTAGAAGCTATTTAAAAACGCTCAAAGTTGGCATCTTTACCTTGGGCTTAATAGGCTCAATTCTCAAATTAAAATACCGAGCTCAAGATAAATTTAACACGAATAGATATGTAAAAAGCATAGTTTCATCGTTTCATATTTGGCGCGTATTTGCAACGTACTGAAAACTAACAACATGTACCCTGCTTTCTTGCTAAGTATAGCTAGAGTCCTATAATGAGAGATGCGCCAGGTCCGAACAGTTTCTGATTGGCTCCCGGAGTCACGTGGCTTTTCCGCCATCTTCTAACCATTGCAAGCGCGCGCCGACACATATCGCTCGCGATCGCTTGGTGCAAAACAAATCTCAAGAACAATATGCATCGCCAATAATAGAAGAATGCAACAATCGTGCATGGCACTGGAAATACTGACAATCTGGAAATGTCATAAGAAAATAATAAACCAAGTTTGTTGTTGTTCAACCTCACTCAGATGTATATACAATTATACTTTCTGAAATTTCGACCATACTTTTTATAATTTTGCTTAAATACGTCAACAGTATCCTGCACGTTCACGATAAAAGTTAAAATACACCTAATACTCAAAGAAAACAGTAAATCGAGCATATGCACGATACGCCAGGTGACACCAGATTATATGTGCGCGCTGCGTTGGTTACAAGATGGCGGCTGCCGGGAAGGGTGGGGAGCATAGAAGTCTGTGGTGGGGAGAGGCTGGCGCATAGACATATAATATATAGACCGAGCGTCTGGCCGAAGCGGCATTGACAACTTAGAAAGAGACAAATGCTTAGTACCGTAGATCTGTTCTTCTTTTGTAATCTCAAGAGTGGGGATAGGAGCGGAGCCTGTCGGAGGGTACCAGGGTCAGAATCTGTTCCTCCTCCTCATATTCTCCTTCATCCCCTCTCATTCCGTCTGTTTCTGCCTTCCACCAATGATTGCAAGTTTCGTTCCCTTCCACTGCGTTACTAAACAAAGATGGATCTACGGTACTGAGCATCCGTCTTCTTTTAATCTGTCGATACGGTTTTCTATAGGAAATGCAGGCAATGCTCGGTCTATATATTATACGTCTATGGGCTGGCGCATCTCTCATTATAGGACTCTAGGTATAGCGTGGTATCAACCAGATAAATACCAAAACGGCTAGCCACGCCTCTACCACAAATAACCAAACACGCGAAAACATTCTGGTACACATTGGTTGCTATACCAGACGATCGCCAAAAATTCCCTTATATTAAAATAAGTGGATATAATTGTGCCACAGTGTGATTATGCTATAAATATGTTATTCACAATATATTTCATATAGTATGTAGCTTTAAGATTTTGTTTTCATAAAATTTTTATAAAATCATATTCTTTATAAAGAATTTAATTTTATAAACTAAATAAAAAAACGCATTTATTAATACATTTCTTTAGTTTATTATTTTCAATTTATTATTTTATTATTTTTATAGTACAAACTATTTTTATTGTACTAAATTATTTTATTTAATTATATTTTAATACAAATTATTTTGTTTTTTAAATGCAAATTGTTTTGTTTTATTTCGTTTTGTTTTCAATATGATCATTAAATATCTTCAAATCTATTATCAACGTCTGAATATAACTTTAACAATTTTTGCGGAATAATAAAGATAATACTTTTGAAGATTACTTTTATTTATGTACACATTTTTTATTTTATTAATAAAATAAATTTTTACAACTATATGTTCTTAAAATGGGTACGTTAATTTTATTTATATTAATTTATATATATATATATATTATGTTATATATAAAATATATGTAATTGATTTTTATAGTGTTTTTATTATTTTTATTATTTTACTTATTATATTTCATAAATAATAAAATGTAATTATAAATAAACCTCTAAAATATTTATCCTTTCATTTCTAGTATATGTTTAGTTTTAAAATATTTATATTTTACTTTTAATAGTCTTAATTTTACGATATTTACATTATGAAATTTGGCGCTTTAACCATCTAAAAACATGGCGGTATGTCACGTGATGCGTACCCCACAACATCAAAGGTGCCGACGCTTATGGTCCTTGCACAATGCTAGGCGATAGCGATAGCATAGCAATAGAAACAGAGAATACCAACACTAGGGAATGCCAATGCAGAATGGAATACGGAACTGGCAACAGCGACAAAATTTCCGACGAGTTGGAATTCTGTATCTATTGCCTTGTAGCCTACCAATCATAGCGCTCAGATTTTTGCCGAGACGCGCGTTTTCAGTTTTGAGAATGTTTCGAGTCCACCATATGTTTAGGTTTAGGTTATATTTTAACAAACTGATCAACTCATCAACTGAAAAGAAACAAATGATGAATTTAAACACTTGACACAAGTTATGTATGTGCTATATTTATATCTGGAACATGGAAGATGGAAAGGCAGACTATACAATTTCTGATTGGTTGGCTTTTATTCCTGTCGCGCCATTGTGCAACGGAGACGATAATTTCTATCACTATTTCTATTCTATGGCTATTCCCTTGTTCCTATCGCTATCGCCTGGCATTGTGCAAGAGCCTTTACTGTCGTAACTGCTTAAACTATTGCCAGAGAGAAGCATGAGAGCGGTCATCCCCCCGATTTTGATGGAACCCGTATTCAAGACGCCTCTATATCCATAAAACGTGGACATTGAACTACTCAGCCATGTCCCAATGGGTTACATGCTATGTGCATGGTTTTTGGTTCTGTTCCGTGCTATGTCCATAATTGTGGATCTAAAATATCGAAATAACATGAATTTATTTACACGTTTTATTAACTGCGCGTAACGTTTTGGCATTCTAATATATACTACGATATAATACAGTTATATATAAATTATTACTGAAGGATTTTTACGTACACTATGATCAAAAAGTTCCGGGAATTTGTTTTCTTTGATTATCGAGGCGTTGTTCATTATGAGTACCTGCCAACGGATCAAACAATCAATAAGGAGTATTATCTGGGCATAATGAGGCGTTTGAGAGATGCTGTGCGTAGAAAACGACCGGAATTATGGAAAAACAATTCTTGGATTTTGCACCATGATAACGCTCCCTCTCACAAAGCACGCATTGTGGCCGACTATTTGACCAAACACGCAGTAAATACCATCCAACAAGCACCGTATTCTCCGGATATGGCACCCTGCGACTTTTTCCTGTTCTCAAAACTTAAATTACCGCTTCGTGGAAAAAGATTTTCGAGCATAGATGAAATAAAAGAAAATGCGACGAGGGAATTGAAAGCCATTCCTTCATCGGACTATGAAAAGTGTATGGATAAATGGGTTAAGCGTTGGCATATGTGCATCGCTTCAGATGGATGCTACTTTGAAGGCGATAAAATAAATGTACCCGAAAATTAAAAATCTGTTTTATTTACCAATTCCCGGAACTTTTTGATTATAGTGTATATCCACATGTGCAATGAAATCAATTTTCTTCAATCAATTTTTTTTATAAGTCTTAATTGAATATAATGTAGAAAATATATGCAATATAAATTACTTTCACTTTTTTCTTATTTTTGGAACAAAGGTATCAAGCATTCAAGCAATTATGCATTTTAATCAAATTATGGTTTTAATTTACAGCTTTTTATATTAATTTTTTTATATTAATTTATTTTTTACTTATTATTAATTTAAATAATTTTTTATTTATAAATTCGATTGAATGCGTAGTCTTTTGAAAATAAACATATAACAATAGGTGCGCTTGACGCTATATTTTTGCTTCGAAGACAATTGTAAGATTCTTCACTAAAAATTATCCGATTTATGTCGTGTTTGATGTCGTTTTAATCGCCAAAATCTCATTAATCCTGTTGTAATTAGGGTGCATGGGATAACAATTACTTAATCTTTTACTTTTTTACTTTACTTACTATTAATATATTTCTTTCTAATACAAAGCAAGAACTCAGAAAGAGTATATAAAAGCATAAATAGGAAACCTAACATAAAGTAAAGGAAACAGAGAGATTATTAGGTGCGCACGCAATACGCGACTAGTGATAAAAAGAAAAAGAGAACGGTATATGGCATTAAGATTATCCTACCTACAACACTCCCTCTTAATCGAGGACATCTAACGTTACTTAAAGTTATGCAGATTAATGCTTACTTATTTCTTTGGTATAAAAAAAATATTAATGCAACATAATTACTATGCTCCTATATCCTAGAAAATATTTTTTACTCCAATGCCTTCCAAGTATTTTTGATGTTTAGTTCGTCCAAGTCTTTTAGTTAGTACATCTGCCATCATATCTTCTGTATGTACACATGTATTTAATGATAATGTTGCCTTCTTGTACTTGCTCTCTGATATAATGATATTTCGGCTTGATATGTTTAACTCGTTTGTGGAACACCGGGTTGTGAGCTAATTTTTGTGCACTTTGATTATTATTATAGATGAGAATAGTCTTTTTGTCTCCTAGCATTTCCGAAAAAAACCTTGTAGATGAGCTGCCTCCTTAGCTGCTTCCGACATAGCCACATATTCAGCCTCTGTTGACGACATTGAAATACATTGCTGTTTTTTACTTTCCCATGAGATTGGACCGCCTGCATACCTAAATACGTAGCCTGTATATGACTTTCCTTCTTCTTGATCATTGGCATAATCTGCATCTACAAAACCTATTACATCTTCTCCAGTAGGCTTAAATGCTATTCCTAAGTTTTTGGTATTGTTTAAATAACGAAGTACTCTCTTCAGCATTTTCCACTTCATTTCTGTGTGTTCAATATTGTATTGACTGAGAAAGCTTACTATATAAGCCAGATCCGGTCTAGTGTTCACTGCTAAATACATAAGTGATCCTATAATATTTTGATAAGGAACATTTGTAATTCTTTCGCTGGTATCTTTTGCTCCTTTCATTCCCAGATCAACTGGAGTTGTTGCTGGCTTAATCATTCCAAATCTTCTAAAAATTTCTGTTATATACTGCTTCTGATGAACGAATACTTCACCTGTCTTTTTATTTTGTTCAATTGAGAGTCCCAAAAACTGTTTGACTTCACCTAAGTCTTTTATTTTAAATCTATTTTTAAGTTGATTCTTTAATCTTGACTTCTCTCGCGAGTCATTTGAAAAAATGAAAAAATCATCTACATAGAGCGCCACTATTACTATTCTACTTCCAATAGTCTTGAAATAAACACATGGCTCATGATTTGACTGCTTGTATTCTATTTCTCGTAGTACAGCGTTAATCTTTTTATTCCAAGAACGCGAAGCTTGCTTCAAGCCATAAATTGCTTTGTTTAATAAGCATACTTTGTCCTCTTGTCCAGGAGCATTAAATCCTTCAGGTTGTGCCATGTATATTTGTTCATCAAGTTCTCCATTTAAAAATGCTGTATCTACATCAAGATGATCAATATCCACTCCACGTTCAACCGCTAATGCAATTAAAGAACGTAATGTTGAACTTCTTACTACTGGTGAAAAAGTTTCTTCATAATCAACGCCCATGACTTGGTTAAAGCCTTTAGCCACTAGATGTGCTTTGTGTCTACTAACTTGTCCTTCTGCATTTCTTTTAATTTTGAAGACCCACTTGCAAGGAATTATTGTTTGATTTTGTGGTCTATCAACTAGATTCCACGTATTATTTTCTTTTAGTGATTGAAGCTCTTGTTCCATTGCTAACTTCCACTTGTCCTTATCTATACTTTCCATTGTTTCTTTTATAGTTTGCGGTTCTTCATTTACAATGCACGTGGTTTCATACAACGTGTATTCTGGGAATTCCTTTTTCTTCCTCTGTCTTTCTGGATATCTTCTTTCTTCTTCTTGATTATCCATGTTTTCATCTTGAGATTGTTCTTCTTGTAGTGTATCGCTACTCACTGAATGATAGGAATCATTTTCTTCATCTTCTAGATCTAGTTCCTCCTGTATTGTTTCTTCTATAGGAGATGTAGATAACAGTTGATTTAAAGGAATTTCAGATTTAATCAACTTATCTGTACTGTTCGTGTTAGAAAAACTATCTTCCAAGAAAATAACGTCTCTTGATTCAATTAGTTTCTTAGGATTGCTAGGATCTCTCAGTCGGTATGCTGTGGGATTTTGTGAGTACCCAACAAAGATCCATTCTTTACTTTTAGCATCTAATTTCTTTCTTTCTTATTTAGGAATATGAGCATAAGCTTGACATCCAAATACTTTCACATGGCTGAGGTTAGGTCGTTCACCGGTCCATACTTCTTCAGGTGTTTGATCGATTATTGACCTATGAGGAGATCTATTCTTTAAGTAAACTGCTGTTCTACACGCATCTGTCCAGTAACTCTTAGATAACTTGGCATCTTGAAGCAGGCATCTAGTTTTTTCAATGATAGAACGGTTAGTTTTCTCAGCTATACCATTCTGCTGCGGTGAATAAGGTACGGTCTTTTCATGCTTGATACCTTTCTCTACTAAATATCTCTGAAAATTCTCATTATCATATTCAGTGCCATTATCAGATCTAAAATGCTTTAATTTTTAATCCAGTCTGGTTTTCAACAAATGCCTTGTATTCGATGAACTTCGCTAGAACTTCCGTTTTTGATTTTAAAAAATATCCAATAATTTTTCTAGAATAGTCATCTACAAAAATAAGCAAATATCTTTTACCATCAATAGATTCTACACTCATTGTACACTTACCGCATATGTCTGAGTGAATTAAGCTTAATTTTGTAGTAGCTCGCTTATAATTAATTCTTTTAAATGGACGTCTAGCTTGTTTTCCTTCAAGACAACTAATACAAGTCTTTTTACTTTCACCTGTGAACTTTACACCTGTAACTAAACCATTTTGCATTAATTTCATACCAAAACGACATAAATGCCCTAATCTTTTATGCCATGATCTATTGTAGAGTCGGTTATTGTCGTATATGCGCTTACAGAATTACTAAGATCTAACCTATACATTCTTTTGTCATTAGACGCTGTTAATACTACTTTACCAGATATTTTACAATCTTCTTTACAATACATCAGACATCCTTGTTCATTAAAAACAAAAACAAAGCCTTTTTTGACTGTCTGACTTACTGATAATAAATTAGTATTTAACTTAGAAACATGTACTACATCAGTTATTCCAGTAATACCATTAATATTATTAATAGGAAAGAAACCTATACCTTCGCTGTGTAACTTTTCATTATTCGCTACTGTTATCTGAATACTATTACACATATCATTACGGTAGTTCTAAAGCCAATGTCTTCGTCCTGATATTTGTGCAGTTGAAGCTGAATCCACGTGCCAGGCATCAGGATCAGGATTATTCGAAGTATTACTTTCCATTGCGACCTCTTCCTTTTGTACTGCAGACGGCATATTGGTTAGAAGAGTAGTTTTTTCTTGAATAACTGGAACTTTAGCCGGAGTTGTCATCTTCGTGAGAAGTGCATAATTCTTTTTAGTAAATGAGTTTTGATCTTTCTTTGGACAATCTGGGCTTTTATGACCTGGTTGTTGACACGTATAACAAATAATAGACTTCTTTTTACTATTGTCTTTCTTTGAATTTGTTGACTTATTTTTACTTCCTTTTGATACTAATTTTTTCTGGTTTGAGTGAACCTTCAAAGCCAAGGCCGATTCATTTGTAACTATGTCATCTTCTTTTTTAGTAGCTTCATTAAGAAGTCTAGACTTGACATCCGTCGCACTAATTTGTCTATTAGAATTTTCTAGTGCCATTACCAGTGGATCATATTTTGATGGGAGTACACCTAGTAAGATTGCACCAACTGTTTCATCGTCTATTTCTTTTCCTATGTCAGCTAATTGTTGCACAGTGGACATAACCTCCGCTATGTAGGCATCCATGGAATCAAAATCACTAAGTTGTAGACGATAAAGTCTCCTTTGCAAATTTAAGCATCGTCCAAGACATTATCCTCATATGCTTGTCTGAGACACTCCCACATACATCTTGCTGTGATGCAGGTTCTTACATGAACTATAGCTGTATCATCGAGGGTCAGTGATTTGCAGCAAAAGCCATCCCATCCTTTTCAGCCCTAACCTCTTCTCTGGTTGTATCTGCCTCAGAATACCCTACTACTGCATGCCATAATTTTTCATGCATTAGATAAGCTTTCATTTTAAACTTCCACGTTGAGTATCCTTCTCGGCCAGAAAGAGTCTTAATTGAAGCCGGTGGCAATATGCCTCGTGACGTCGACACTTCGGTCATTGTGAATCCTTTTTATTTATTTTCACCAACCGACTCGTAGTGAATTCGACTTCCAACCTTTTAATAACTCTTTATTTCGATACAATCTAGGCCCATAACCTTTTGTTGTAATTAGGGTGCATGGGATAACAATTACTTAATCTTTTACTTTTTTACTATTAATATATTTCTTTCTAATACAAAGCAAGAACTCAGAGAGAGTATATAAAAGTAGATAGGAAACCTAACATAAAGTAAAGGAAACAGAGAGATTATTAGGTGCGCACGCAATACGCGACTAGTGATTAAAAAAAAGAGAGTGGTAGATGACATTAAAATTATCCTACCTACAACAAATCCAATTAAGATTATTAAGATTATTTTCAAGCCGATTAAATGCAAAATAGAAGTTTTAGTTTTCATTTCAAAAATGTTTACATTCGTGAATTGCTATGGATGGGGAGAGTCCATTGTAAGAGACTTCGGAACTCTTTGATGATAGGTCATCTCGCTCGCTCTCTACTCACGATCTCGCTCTCTACTCACGATCTCGCTCTCGCTTTCACACTCGACGCGCTAGATCAGCTCGGAAAGATAAGCTGATCCGAGAATCGAAACACATTCGTAAACATGTAAACATGTTATGAAATGAAAACTAAAACTTTTATTTTGTATTTAATCGGCTTGAAAATAATCTTACTGGATTAATAAAATTTTTGCGATTAAAATGACATTAAACACGACATAAATCGGGTAAATTTTAACTAGATAGGTAATCAAAATTTTAATTACCTATCTAGTTAAAAATTACCCGATTTATGTCGTGTTTGATGTCTATTTAATTGCAAAAATCTTATTAATCCAGTAAGATTATTTTCAAACCGATTAAATGCAAAATAGAAGTTTTAGTTTTCTCTCAATTCTCGGATCAGCTTATCTTTCCGAGTTGTTCTAGCGCGACTCGTCGAGTGTAAGAGCGAGAGCGAGATCGCGAGTAGAGATCGAGCGAGATGACCTATCATCAAAGAGTTCCAAAGTCTCTTACAATGGGCTCTCCCCAGGGTTGGGTTTGATACGCATTCCAGAAGTTTTATACGTATGATACGTATGATTGCGTATCATACGTAGGATACGTATCAAACTATGGCTGTGTTCTGAAATTCACTGCCAGTACTGAAAATCTAGAATATACGTAACATAAACTATAGATTTCCAGTACTGGCAGTGAATTTCGGAACACAGCCAATGTATTATACCTGTGACATTAATCCTAACCTCAAATCATTTTTAGATTTTTTAAGAAGTCAATTTATAATTATTAGTTACATTAAAATATATTTTTTATGTAATATATAGTAAAACCATATAATTTTTGTGTTTGTTTATTACACGATTTAGAATTAGTTTATCAGTTTTATTATTAGATCTGTTCTTTGTCGCTGCACTGGACTGCACTAAAACTTTCTATCTCGCTTTCGCTAAACTTCAAATATGTATCTATTTCATTTTAAGTACAACACGTGTACTCTGTAAACTATAGCCATAAAGAACAGATCTATTAAATATGCAGTTTGTAAATAAAAAACAAAAAAGAAGTAATATTGAAAATGTAAGTGCAGTATATAATAGTGCAGTGTTTAATATAGTTTAATTTCAGTCATTCGCTGTTATATATTTGTGTTTTTACTGCATGGATTTAATTTTAAAGCACATATATGGAGCAATCTGGTCATACCATAATTTTCTAATCGATTTTTAATATATTTATTTTTTATATTTTTAATGTAACGTATGATACATAACGTATGATACATGCAGAGATGAGGGGAGAGATGACCAACGCGTCGAAAAATCCCGTCCACGAAATTTAAGCCGTTGCATTGCGCCATCTGTCTGAACTACGTACTCGCGTGGAGCAATGTTAATAAGGCAGTAGTACTGTGTTATCCGAAACGTGGATGTCAATTGGTACATACATAATGTATCGATTTTATCCAATATATATTTTTATATATAACATTTTATATAAAATATATAGAATCGTGAAAAAAATTAAATATTGAAATCGTGCAAATTGAATTTGTACATTGCTTTCTCACTTTTTGCTATTGTTCACAAAGCAATTTTCTTTATGAGCAAATAAATTTATTAATTTTGGCAATTAAATTTATTAATCCTTATAAAAAATGCTTCAGTATGGGAGAAACAATGAAGTAAAATGTACAAATATAATTTGTACAATTTTAATGATTAAAATCAAATTCTTTTTATGAAATTAATAAGAGTACAATGTTACATTTAATTATCCTGAATGCCACGATATGATACTCTTTAGAGGCAATCAATGATATTTAAAATTAATGCAGAACTTGCTGATTAGCGATCAACACACGCGGAAACAACGTATATAAAACGAGACGATGTGCCAACTGTAAAATTCCATGGACTTTCGCGCATAGCAATAAATGTTTCTATTTAGACAAGGATAATAATATTTAAAAATTGTAAAAAATAAAATATAAAATTTGAAATTCAAGAAAATGAGAGGATATGGATTATTCAAAATATTTCATATAATTCTATGGCAATTGAATCGAGAAATTATTAAGAACCCCCCACACAGCATGCATATCCACAAGACGTCCAGAAGACATACAGTGTGCTATATTATTAGATTTAATACAGGTATGCAATATTATATCATCGAGTAAAATAAATATTTAATTAGAGAAAAACATAATTATAGCTAATGTGTAGAACGTAAATGAGTTGTGTATCATGAATAGTATGCAGGTTACATATACATATTATACATACATACATACATGCACACATGCACACATGCACACATGCAAAGTAAACAATAACACTTAAGTTAGTAAAATAATATGCAACTAAATAAATATTATTGGTGCGTGATATTCTTCAATTTCCTATTCTTTGACTTATTACTACGACCTGCCGCCTTCGCCGCTCGGTTATTGTATCTTGTGCGAGAATATAATTTAACTTTAGTTAAAAAATCTAAAGCATATAGACGATGCTGTTTGCACGAGCCTGTTTCATTAAACCAATCTGGAAACACAGCGTTTGTTGCGCTTCGCATTTCACGCGCTATGTCTTGAAGTACAGTATTTGATTTCCAATGATGAGACCAAGAATCATTGAACGTTCGTAATTGGAGACCAACAATTTTTTCAAACAATGAAGTCGGCCGTTTTAATTTGGATATGGATGGTGCGTCCTCATCTTGATTTTTATATTCTTTTGCATGCGTGTAAATTTCGTTTTCGGTCGCGTCCTCCATTGGAATTTTTAACATCATATTTCGGCAAAGATTGCAATTACTATTGGCAATTATTTTATGTGCCACATATCCTGCCAAGTAATTGATCGCATTCAACTCGTAGATTGAATTCTTCTCGACGTCTTTGATTTCAATCTCACTCTCGATAGTGTTTAATGCTTCTCGCACGTTTGAATTCTCGCTCGATTCCTCAATATCTTCCTGAAACTCAACCGACTCAGGCTCGTCTACCGTTTCAAATGCTCTACTTACTTCTGTCGTTATTGGGTTCAACAGCGATAGAGCCTTGTCGCATTGAACGTTTGCTCTGTCGCTTCCATAAATATATCCAGTCGATAATATATGCCTTATCGATAAGCGAACCATTCGTGCTGTTGGATTTGGATTATGTCCACCTCGTTGTCTTAGCTTAGAAAATAAGTGTTCAACCGAATCCTGGTTACACAAACCAGCAGCTAATTCAAAGCCAGGATGTTCCTTAGCAACTGATTCATATACACCCAATATCGCTCGTATAGATAAAGGAAAACCTTTTACACACGGGGCACGTTGTAAACCGTCTGGTTTCGTACTCTATTCCGAAGACCAGTCAATGAAGTCTGTCAATAATTCTTCAATTTCAGGGTTTCTTGGAGATAGCGGACGTTTTTGCGGATTGCGGAATATAAGTTTGTAAGAGTTACATGCATCAATTACTCGATTCATCGTCTCCGCAAAATCTACTGTTGCTTCCCATGTCGAGGATTGAAGTCCGTTTTTATCGCTTCCTGCCAACTTTATCGCACATGCGTAAGTATGGCTGAGCATCTGAAAAGCCCTCTTCACATTCATGGCTTCGAATCCATCTGGGTGCAAGTGAGCCTCAGATATGTGAGAGAGGAGATTCGATGTGCCGTTTACTCTGTCGTATTTCCATGTATCTTCAAAATCTTTATACGCAGCAATGACTTTTCCATTGTGATACAATATTTTATGTTGGCGTAATTGACTTAACAATCGTTTAACAAGGTGCGGGAAGTCGAAGCTTGCAAAAACTTCCGTTCCATTGAGTTCACATATAGGTCTCTCCGACGTTACTTTTAAAATTGAACGGTACAATTGTTGATTCGCCACACCTTGATCACAGGTCAATAATTTGACAATTGCCCCGGCGTCTTTCAGTTTTTGATGACAAATTGTTACGAGCTGTCCGATTTCTTGTGCTGTAATTCCTGTTTTAGAGAGAAAATATGCAAGAGGTTGACGCCAAGGATTTTTAGCGTTTAAGCTGTCCACGCAAAATACAAAAACCTGTTTTGCCCGTATGTGCCGTCTCCCCAAAGGACCGAGATCAATTAGCCCCTCAATTATGTCGAATTTTGTCGAATATTCTTCATATCTTTTGATTGCCATTTCATCCCATTTAAGGGCGCAAATCCTTTCATCCATTGGTAGAGTGGAAAATTTTTCGCCCAATTTTTTAAAAATAATATCACAGAATCCAGTTGCAATATCATACTCAGCAATTCACATTTGTATAGTGCTTTTTGCAGGAAAATTACAACCACCTTTTCTTAATCGAACAAGTGCTGCAGCTGAGTGAAAATATAATTGCTTCGACAGGTCTTTTTCGTCCTGCATGTAAGGCGCGTTTCGTTTATGCAATTGTAATTTGACCATAGCTCGTGCCGAGGGATTATAACATTTCTTTTCGTCCAAAAACTCGTCTACGGTCATTTACTTTTTCATTTTCAATTCTTTCTTGGTAGTCTGCTTTACATTGCTTCGGAGTTTTCGAATCTTTCGTTGTAGGCAATGAATAACATTTTGCAGTCTTTGAATTTTCTTCAGTAGATTGATCTGAACCTTTTTTTTTCTATCGATATAGATTTTTTTTCGTGCAGCTGCAATCGGTTTTTTTATATTGTCGATATTTGACATTTTTGATATGCATACTGGTTGGGGGTCAAATTTTATCCAGTCCATATCATCCGAGTAATTGTTATCAAATGTTAGACGATTGTGATGATATACTCGCAATATTTTATCGCTTCTATTCTCGTCACTTCTTTCTATTGCAACAGAATCTGCTTTTTCCACTTCACAGTGCGTAAGAGTGTTAAGCTGTACAGATATTGAGGGTAGGCGTGTTACCGCAGAAATATCATCGCTGCTGTTTTTGCACTCTAAATCATTGAGTTGTGAAGTTCGAGGACAAGGAGTGGAATTGAAATTTGTGGCAGTCTGTATCTGAGAAGTCGTTGGAGTTAAATTCTCACGCTGCTGGATTCTTGAATATGGTATTGGTACAGCATTCCATTTCAACTTTATTTTATCAGCGTTAAGAAAACTGGTGTCGCTGAAATGGTTGCTATATATTCCGTAATTTCTCACCGTAGCTGGAGAAATTGTAGCCAACCGTAAATTACCTGTCAAGAATAAATTTATTAATATATTTATTATACAGTTATCTTATATCTCGCTAAAAAATAATATCGTAACGTAAAAAGCGGTTTTCTATCAATTCCTTAACAAAATTTTTATCATAATTTTATCGACTCCATAAAGTTGATTAGTGTTACGAAATAAAGTTTTAAAACATTTCACGGGGTCAACGAAACAATGTGGAAAATACGTTTAATTATATACATATTTAAATAGATATATTTATTAATATATATATAAATTAATGTATATATATATAAAATATATATTAATATATATATATATATAAATTATATATTTAAATATATAATTACATGTTTTTTAAATAATTATATATTTTTATTACATGTTTTTATTAAATGTTTTTTAAATAATTATATATTTTTTACAAAACAATGTGGAAAAAACTTGTACGAACCGGTATTATATGTATTTACTGTAAGTGCAATATTTTAATCAACTGTAAAAAACCTACTATAAAAATCTATCTTCATAAAATAGTTTTATTTTAATGTAAAAAATAATTGTTTTAATGTTTTAATATCCTATAAAGATAATATCTCTCAAAAAATTGCGCCAATTTAAAATAAAAAGTTATAAAAATATTTTAACCATAAAAAGTTGTACAAAATAGTTGTTTTAATTTTCTACAGAATAAATGATATTAAAAAGTTGCGCCAACTGAATAAAAATTTATGCTCTAAAAAATTTTAATTTTAATTTCTAAAATACATATTACATATAGTCTGAAAAGTTTAATTTTAAAAAAGATAAAAAACACAAAAACCAAAAATTACAAATTAATACAAAAATTAAAAATTAGAAATTTTTAATACAAAAAAGTTAAAAATTAATACAAAGTAAAAAAATTTTAATTAGTCAAAAAAAATTGGCGTTGCTAAATTTCAACATATATATTAAACCAACAAATAGCAGCGCTAATTTTTTGAAAAGTTTATTAGAATGACTGATCCATGTCTTAAAACGATCATCTTTAACGAATGGAAATCGATACAATCGCATGTCATCATCGAATTTTGTTCGATGACACTCAGCGTACGCACACCTATCATATATGCTTATCATATTGTGTATTATATATATGAATATATAATAATTCTATCTCGTATTGCTACAAAACTTATTATATTACGCGATTATCAGATCAGCGAAAACAGAATAAAACGCAACGAGCTAATAAAACAAAACGCAACGAGCAAATAAAAAAAAACAATCGCTTCTATATACAGGGTGTCCGGTAATTGACGGATCACCCGTCGTGTGCAGGTAGAGATAGCCTAATGTTTATGCGGTTGCTATAGTGTATATATATATATATATATATATATATATATATATATATATACTATATTACTTTATATTGGAAAAAAAAGATAAACTCTGAAATAGTGCAGCCAGTTCAGCTAAAAAGAACAGGCAATGATAACGTCTTTTTTCTTTTTTTTTTACAGCCTTTTTGTATTATATTGCGCGTCCCAAATTTGGTCAATCACTGATTTGATAATCACGTAATATAAGTTTGATAGCAATACGAGGTAGAATCGTCATATATTCATATATGTATATGATACACAATATGATAAAAGCGTAGTATATTATAGGTGTGTGTACACTGAGTGTCATAAAAAAAAGCTTAATTATTGCATACGATTGCATCGAATTACAACTTTAATTCAACTTTATAAAGTCGACAAAATTATGACAAAAATTTTGTTAAGAATTGATGGAAAATAACGCTTTTTACGTTACTTTATTTTATTTTAGCGAGATATAAGATAACTATATAATAAATATATTCTTGACTGTCTACAATTTGTCCAGCTACGGTGAGAAAATTACGAATATGTAGCAACCATTTCAGCGACATCAGACTTCTCAACGCTGATACAATAAAGTTGAAATGGAATGCTGTACCAATACCATACATATTCAAATCGATCGCAGTCGCACGAAAAAAACCTGTATGATGATTATAATTCTTATGTTGATTGCTAATCAGCAAGTTCTGCATTAATTTTAAATATCATTGATTGCCTCTAAAGAGTATCATATCGTGGCATTCAGGATAATTAAATGTAACATTGTACTCTTATTAATTTCATAAAAAGAATTTGATTTTAATCATTAAAATTGTACAAATTATATTTGTACATTTTACTTCATTGTTTCTCCCATACTGAAGCATTTTTTATAAGGATTAATAAATTTAATTGCCAAAATTAATAAATTTATTTGCTCATAAAGAAAATTGCTTTGTGAACAATAGCAAAAAGTGAGAAAGCAATGTACAAATTCAATTTGCACGATTTCAATATTTAATTTTTTTCACGATTCTATATATTTTATATAAAATGTTATATATAAAAATATATATTGGATAAAATCGATACATTATGTATGTACCAATTGACATCCACGTTTCGGATAACACAGTACTACTGCCTTATTAACATTGCTCCACGCGAGTACGTAGTTCAGACAGATGGCGCAATGCAACGGCTTAAATTTCGTGGACGGGATTTTTCGACGCGTTGGTCATCTCTCCCCTCATCTCTGATACATGTGTATGAAACTAAAGTACGTATCATACTTAGTATCATACGTAGGATACCTAAGTATGATACATAAGGTATGATACGTTCCCAACCCTGGCTCTCCCCATCCATAGCAATTCACGAATGTAAACATTTTTGAAATGAAAACTAAAACTTCTATTTTGCATTTAATCGGCTTGAAAATAATCTTAATAGATTAATGAGATTTTGGCGATTAAAACGACATCAAACACGACATAAATCGGATAATTTTTAGCGAAGAATCTTACAATTGTCTTCGAAGCAAAAATATAGCGTCAAGCGCACCTATTGTTATATGTTTATTTTCAAAAGACTACGCATTCAATCGAATTTATAAATAAAAAATTATTTAAATTAATAATAAGTAAAAAATAAATTAATATAAAAAAATTAATATAAAAAGCTGTAAATTAAAACCATAATTTGATTAAAATGCATAATTGCTTGAATGCTTGATACCTTTGTTCCAAGAATAAGAAAAAAGTGAAAGTAATTTATATTGCATATATTTTCTACATTATATTCAATTAAGACTTATAAAAAAAAATTGATTGAAGAAAATTGATTTCATTGCACATGTGGATATACGTAAAAATCCTTCAGTAATAATTTATATATAACTGTATTATATCGTAGTATATATTAAAATGCCAAAACGTTACGCGCAGTAAATAAAACGTGTAAATAAATTCATGATATTTCGATATTTTAGATCCACAATTATGGACATAGCACGGAACAGAACCAAAAACCATGCACATAGCATGTTACTCATTGGGACATGGCTGAGTAGTTCAATGTCCACGTTTTATGGACATAGAGACGTTTTGAATACGGGTTCCACCAGATAAAATCAAGGAAGAGTGAAGCGGATTCACCGGAAGTCCGCCATGTTCAGGTAATATTTTGGTAATGAGCGGGGTATTTAATTTCTTTAGATCCCAGTTACATTTACATATGTATGTACACCTTTTTAAATTACTTGCTTATTTGCATATTTAGAATTTCTTTCAATATTCGAAAAATATTGTAGTATTTTTTTACATATATGTTTTATTTGCATCCATTGAATCCCTAAAAAATAAAAAATGTCAGGGCTCATATTATATAAGCATAAATAAATACGCGGTCATTCTGGGACAATGATATTAGTATATATAATAGGAATGTTTATTTTTAATTATAAATTATAGAATTTATCTATGTATTTATTTACCTGTACTTATATTATATAATATAGTATATATATATATACTAGCTTTTCGGCCCGCGCGAAGCGCGGGCCTCAAAGCTTTCTTATATATATATATATATATATATATATATATATATCTTATATCTATATAGCGTTATAGCCCGCGCTTCGCGCGGAAGTACATGCCTCAAAACCTCTATTTCTCACAAACATACCTTTTAGTTTCTTCAATTATCGATTTAAATTTTTCAAATTTTATAAATATTTTACTTAACATATAACATTTTTTTATCTTTTATTATTTACTTTTTTTTATTTTTTGCTGACGTTCCCACCGCTGACCCGCTATTAATAGCTCTCATACAATTTTATAATTGTTTAATTTATAAAACTTCTCTGTATACAACATTTGTCGTAAAATATTTTGGACTTTCTTTAATCAGATGTCCTTGATTGCTTAATTCATCAATTTTAATTTTTACACAATCCCTTTTGGTTGCTCTAGAGAATGCTACATATAGTTGACCATGAGCAAATACGGGTTGTGGCAAATAAATTCCAACTTTTTCTAAAGTTTGTCCTTGAGATTTATTTATCGTAATAGCAAATGACACTCGAATAGGAAATTGTCTTCGTTTAAGCTTGAATGGAATTTCCATATCATTTGGTAGGAAATCTATCCTTGGGATGAAAACAATCTGACCTCTTGAGGGACCAGTTAGAACCTCCGCATAAATAAGATTAGGTTTCAAATCAGTTACAATAAATCTTGTGCCATTGCAGAGTCCTTTCTTTGTATTTAAATTTCTTAATAAAATAATTGTTGCATTGACTTTTATTTTAAGTTGATGAACTGGCATCCCAGAAGGTGTCACAGAGTTTAAAAACTCAGTTGGAAAATTCAATTGCTCCTGTGAATCATCACTCACAATAGAGTCAATTGAGAGATATTCCTTTTCTTCTCCTTCCATTAGACGAAGAATTTCGTTATTAATTTTGAATGTATCCTCATTCTTAGGACAAAGGATCGCTCGATCTGGATTATCTCTGATCTGTTCCTTGGTGATTCTATCACCAAAAATCTCAGTAATAATTGATTCTTTTGATATAAAATCTTGAGGTATTTCAATTGTATCGAGATGTAGTCCATCCGTATTATGGACAATTTACCATCTCCGAGTTGCATTAGCCAATTTGCAAATTCCTTTTCATCCGCAGTTCTCATATTTTCCTTTAGTTTAACCTGAGTTACATTCCTCCATATATGGTTATATTTAACAGTTGACTCAATTATGGCTGCTTTATGTGCATGTGGCACTACGGGAAGATTTTGTCTGAAATCTCCTGCAAATAAAATTACTTTTCCTCCAAACGGTCAAGGATTCTTCATCAAATCCTTGAAGAGTTTATCTACTGCTGTTAAGGCATGTCCAACAATCATGCTCACTTCATCCCATATGATTAATTTGGCATTGATCAGTTCTCGTGCAGCTTGAGAATTTCCTCTGACATTAGATTTAGCTCCATCATCAATTGGGATTGAAAGCTTGAACAGGGAATGATAGGTTCTTCCTCCTTTCAGAAGTGTGGCTGCAATTCCAGTTGAAGCACATGGAAGAATTATCTCGTTTCTTCCTCTAATTACACTTAGAAAAGTGTTAAATAGGTAGGTTTTACCACTTCCTGCAAACCCGTCACTAAAAAATAACCGCTGAGGTTCATTTTCATTTTCAATTGCTCGCATGACTATATCGTACACGTGTTTTTGCTCAGCATTTAGTGTCGATAATAAATAATCACCACGTATTCTTTCTTCATTCACATTATACTCTGTTACGTAAATATTCACTGGAGTTGGATTTGGCAATTGGAAGTTCTCACAGCTACTTCCATTATTTATCAGAATTTCTTGTATATGGTTTAAAGCCATATTTTCAGGATTTACAACATTGTTATGTACAAAGTCCTCAATCATGAAATCTTTATATTTATTCCAAATAGTTGGTACATCTGTTGGAATTCCAAATATGCAAATGTAAGCAAATAATTCTCGAAGTTGTGCAGGCATATTTGATTCCGTTGCTTCTTCCATAGTTTTTTCCCAAAGATCATCAGTTTCTACCAAATTTCTTGCAATTGCTGCATCCTTAAACGTCTCATATAGAATTCTATTTACAGTTCTCAAATCTTCAAAACATTTAGCTCCAGTCACATGGAGTAGAAGAAGACGAAGATAAAATCTCTCAGTATCTTTTATGCTTACTGTATAGAGTCTTGAAATTATTTTGTCAGTATCTTTTTTGCGTGGCTTCCACTTAGTTTCTTTTTTATCATATAAATAATGATAAGGAATATCTGTGTAAAGAAACTGCACTGCATTTTCATCAGATTGATTTAATTTTAACCATGCAGTCAGCGTAGTATCTCGATTGAGCTCTCTTTGAGCAGCTTGTTCTTCATTTCCCTCTCGAAAATATACCATTTGGCGATTAGGCAAATGAACTGCCAGTCTTATTACTGTGTGAGACTTCATGAACAGATTATATCCGTTCAGTCTCCACATTGCTTCTGGAGCACTAACGTATCTTGCATCCAGAAATGAGTTAACTTCATCTATTTTAATTAGTCTTGTGCCATCTTGTGCTTGCACTTCAATTGCAGCACAGTCAAATCCTTTATGAATATATTTATATAAATATTTTATACTCTTCACTGATGAACATATTTCTAAATTTATGTGTCGATCATATTTCATGATTAAATATGGTAAATATGGCACCACCCATCAATTATCAACTTCTTTGCTTCTGATGATATACTTTTTCCCACAATTTCTTCGTTGATACATGGGATATCCATTCACATTAGCATTAGTTTCTTCACGAAAATCTTTTGGAAAATTTTTTGAACATTTTCCATCGTCCTCAGTGCAAGCATATCTCATCGAGGGATCTCCACATGGACCGTGAATCATGTGTTTTAAAACTTTTGCATTAAGTTCTGGATATTTTTCTTCGTCAGGGATTTCAGCCCATACCATCATGTCAATGACTTCTTGAAGTCGGGGCTTATCTTCATCACTCAACATTGCAAGTAGATGCAAATGTGGAAGTCCTCTTTTTTGAAACTCAATCACGCCTGCATAAGCTATAATATTTCCAAAAATCTTATTTTGGATTAGATCTTTTAAAACCTCTTTGACATCTAAATTAAATGTTTTAGCGACCAAATCAGGTCTAAATTCTGTTAAACATTCATCAAGATTATCCTTTATTTCTGGGCATTGAGGATTGCAAGTCATCGTAAGAAAAATGTCTGGTTTTCCAAACTTTCTGACCAGAGACATGGCATCTTGGTACCTTTCTTGCATGTTTCTTGGACTGTCCATAAATGAAGATGGTAATATTACAGGTATTCCAGCTTTAATTCCTTCATTTTGTGCTCGATTATCTAAGTGATCCATTAATCCCGAATAAAGTTCTGCTCTTAATTGAGGTTGATTTAATTTAATATAATTAAGCCTATTGGCTTCAACTTTCATATAGGCATCAAGTATAAATTGACATCTCAACTTACCTGCTTTTTTAAATTGGCTAAATTCAGCTCTTGATGCCAGCAGGTGAGCATAATAATCCATTTGAGTTACTTTGAATCCTGAATATTTAGGATTATATGATTTAAGTTCTGAATGCCATCCATCGTTACCATATGGATATAACAAAGGATAACACATTGGGTCACACCTTTTGTCTAGAATTGATATTTGTTGAACATCGTTCGAATTTTTATTATAAATCCGAATGTCTCTTTCAAATGGAGGCTCACCATCTACATTCTGAAAAACCACAGCTATTTCATTAGCTTGTGGAGCATTGTATCTTCTTTGATCATGTTGAGGATCTTTTCGAAAAGATAACATTAAATTTATTGTTTTATTACCTATTGGATTAAGATCTTGTTCAACTTGACGCATCATCTTGAAAGTTTTTGCAAATTCATTGCATTGAACCATAAAACATGACAAATCTTTCATTATTTCTGGATCACACTCTTGATTAGCTTTGTTATTCATTCTATGATTTATAGCTTCTTCTGTATCTAAAAAGTAAAGCTGTGCAAAGCGCGGAGCTTGCCCATCCGCTGGGCGCATTGCCTTCGAGGTTAAATGATGATATTGTCCATGAATCTTTAAGCAATAAGGAGCATTGTTCACAACATCCAATGGATTTCTATTGCCCGGAGCACCCATGGAAGCCATAGCTAAAGTGCTATTATATAAACGAATATTATCAATGAAATTTTTTGATCTACAATTTTTTCCCATGTATAATTTTTTAAGAAAATCTGGACAATTTATTGGCTTTAATTGAAGCTTCCCCTTTTGACAACAATATGTAAATTTTCCATCTTTTGATTTTTCACATTCAAAGTTCAAGGATTTGCAAAATTGGCATTCCACATTCATTTCTCCAAGTGTATGAATTTGCACATTTATTTCATCGTCCTTAGCAATTAATGCAATTTTATGATTTAATTGTCTAGCTTGTTGCCTTCGATAAGTATGTCTCTGAGCATCAACTTCGAGTCGTTTAGTCCTTTCATCGTCATTTTCATTAGCTCTATTTTGTAAATTTCGTTCAGAATTAGCTTTGAGTCGTTGAGACCTTGCGTAGTTATCTTCATTTACTCTCTGCCGAGCATGTCTCTGAGCATCAACTTCGAGTCTTTGAGACCTTTCCTCAGAACTCTCAATGTTTCGCCTTTGTCGTGAGCGCTTGTTTTCGCGACTCACTTTATACAAATTTCCGCGTTTTCTCTTTTGAGACATACTTTTCTGTGTCGTACCGTATACGTAGGTATATTATACGAAATGTTATATATGAATAAGTTGTTTTACAAATATATAATGGTAATTATTTCTTATAATTGATATATATTCAAGAATTTACTATATTTTATATATATAGATAATATATATAGATAATATTGCTCTACTTTATAAAAATTTATTTCTTATGTCTGACCTTGAACTACTCATTCATTAATTAATTGATTTTTTTTATTTATCTTTTCTGTCTCGTGCTTATTCTATTTTATTTAATTTTTTTTATAAGCGCACAGCAGCCTCTTTTACAGGCGCACAGCAGCTCTGTATCTGCGTATAGTAGCCGTTTTTAATAGGCGCACAGCAGCCGTCTTTTATAGGCGCACAGCAGCCTTTTTTTACAGGCGCACAGCAGCCCTTTTTTACAGGCGCACAGCAGCCTTTTTTACAGGCGCACAGCAGTCTTTTTTTACAGGCGCACAGCAGCCTTTTTTTACAGGCGCACAGCAGCCTTTTTTTATTATTTAATTTAATCTCGAATATCTTAGAAATATTTTTTTTATATTTTTTTTATATAAACATTTATTACAATTCTACATATACTTCTATATACAACTATTTAAAAATTGTACCGTCTCTCCCTTCACTCTTCTTCTTCAACGTTATAACTTCGTATATCACTTTCTGTCGTTTCTCGTAAACTTTTACGCCTTTGAATCCTTCTTTTTTTTACCAATTTTATTTATTATAACATTTTCTATTTCATTCGATCTATCAATGACATTTAACGTTATTTACTTTGAAACCATCAACTTATGTATATATTCATTTATGAAATGACTCACGTTAAGAAATATAAACTCATTTCATCCCTAAGGGGTAATTTTGATAAAATCACATTCACATATGTACAACCAACAGGTAATTTTTCAAAAATGTATATTTGTGTTTCTGTTTGTGTATGTATGTGCAATTCATGTAAATAAACCTTTAATTTCAATCCCAATAAATATGTCAATGCGTGGATGGGCAAAACTAAAAAAACCACACAGTAGTCATCCCCTAAAAATTTTCAAAATTTTGATACCAATTTCGAGAAAATAAATTCATAAATGCGTGAATGCGTGGGTAGGTGCATTATCAAAACTAAAAAAAAAACACACAAACGTACACTAAAAAAAACCACTCTTCCTCTATTGCTAAACATTATTCTTACTTTAATATTTTCACTGTGTTTCTTTTTAATTCATATTCTCTCTCTCTCTCTCTCTCTCTCTCTCTCTCTCTCTCTCTCTCTCTCTCTCTCTCTCTCTCTCTCAATCTCATTATCTTTTTCGCTTTGTTAATCTCATTCTCTCTATTTTAATGTGAATCCTCTCTTTATAAAATTAAATTTTACTTACATTGTCATTATTTGAGTTGTACACATTTTCGCTCCTCTTGTTTGTCTCTTTAGACATTTTAGATACACGATTATACGGCGTTATAATAGAATTAGATTGATGCAAGACATTAACTCAATAAAACATTTGAATTAGTTACCATGATAACAGCATTCAAATTAAAGCTATATTTACACGTCGTTTCATTTAACTATACCTCAATAGCCTAATTTTTAATATATATATATATATATATATATATATATATATAATAAATAAGTACCAATATTATATAGATATATTAAAAATAATTTTAATCTAAACTTTTTTTAAATATAAATATATATATTTATAAATTGATATATGTCCATGATAATCTATCCATTCCATTCAGTTTGACATTTAACATATGACATAACATACGAAACCAGCAACTTATATCTATATATCTATATATATATATATATATATATATAAGTACCGTTTTCTGTCTGTCTGTCCGTCTGTCTCTCTGACCGAGAACTACTCCTCCATTTATGGACCGATTCTCTCGAAATTGGTACCAAAATTTCGCAAATTTTTCGGAGATGACGACGTCGAGGTCCTTTTTAGCTTTGCACACCCACCCACGCAAACACGCATTTATTGACCTTTTTTTTAAAATGACTTACAAAGAATAATCTTAAATATTTAAGTGTATCATGCGCGCGCGCGTGGATGGGTGCGTGGGTGGGTGAGCGTTGGTGTAAAAATTTAAAAAAACCACAGCCATCTCTTAAAAATTTGCGTAATTTTGTTACCATTTACTATTCAATCGGCCCATTAATAAAGAAAAAAAATTTTTTTTAGGAAAACAGTTTCATCACATACACACACATACGCAAATTTTTTAAAAAACCAATTTCTCTATTTTTTTGAAAATTCTTACCAAATCAATATAAATCTGAATAGAAATCTCTGAATAGAAAACAAATTTTTAAAAGAAAACAGTTTCCTGACACAATCACATACACAAAATTTTATAAGTTATTTTTCGAAGTTTCGAAACATTCTAAACACATTTACATAAAAATCTAAAAAAAATTTTTTTCTTGAAACATAGCCTCCTCTATGATAAAAAAAATAAATAAAAACTTAAAACAAACCACATAGCAGCCATCCACGAAAAATTTGCTAAATTTTTTTATGAATTTCTATTGAATCTTTCAATAAATTCGCAAACGCGTGGGTAGGTGCGTGGATGGGTGCGTGGGTGGGTTAGGGTGGATATAAAACTTAAAAAAAACCTAATAACAAACATACCTGAAAAATTTTTAAAATTTTAATACAAAGTTAGTTTTCGTGAAAATAGGTCCATAAATATAAATATGCAATATAAATATGCAATATAAATATGCATACGCGTGGGTGGGTGAGGTGGATGTTAAACCTAAAAAAAAACCACATAGCAGCCATCCACGAAAAATTTGTCTAATTTTACTACCAATTTCTTGAAAATCTATCAATAAATTTGTGAGTGCGTGGGTGGATGCGTGGGTGAATGCGTGAGTGGGATAAAACTTAAAAAAAAAGCAACTATAATAGCTATCCCCGAAAAATTTTCAAAATTTTGGTACCAATTTCGTGAAAATCTATCAATAAATTTGTGAGTGCATGGGTGGATGTGTGGGTGAATACGTGGGTGAGATGAAAATTAAAAAAAAAACACCTAGTAGTTATCTCCGAACAATTTGCGAAATTTTGGTACCAATTTCGTAAAAATCGATCCATAAATGCGCGCGCGCGTGGGTGGATGCGTGGGTGGGATGAAAATTTAAAAAAACCACCTAGTAGTCATCTCCGAAAAATTTCCAAAATTTTGGTACCAATTTCGTGAAAATCGGTCCATAAATGCGCATGCGCGTGGGTGGATGTGTGGGTGGGCAAAACCTAAAAAAACCATATTAGCAGCCCTCTCCGAAAGATTTGCAACATTTTGGTACCTGCGGTACCTGTGGTAAATGCGGAAGAAGTTCGCGGTCAAACATACAGACAGACAGTGCTTATATATATAGATATATACATATATAAATGAAATATTCTTTCTCATTTATTAAAAAAAAAGATATCCGAAAAATTTGCAAAATTTTGATACCAATTTCGAGAAAATTGATCCACAAATGTGTAATTGCGTTGTCAATAAATGTGTGATTGCGTGAGTGGGTGCGTGGATGGGAATGTAAAACTAAAAAAGACCACGACGTCGCGATCTCCGAAAAATTTGCAAAATTTTGATATCAATTTCGAGAGAATCAATCCATAAATGTGGAAGTAGGGCAATAAATGTGTGATTGCGTGGGTGGGTGCGTGGGTGAGGGTGTAAAACTAAAAAAGACCACGACGTCGCGATCTCCGAAAAATTTGCAGAATTTTGATACCAATTTCGAGAGAATCGATCCATAAATGTGGAAGTAGGGCAATAAATGTGTGATTGCGTGGGTGAAGGTGTAAAACTAAAATAGACCACGATATCCTCATCTCCGAAAAATTTGCAAAATTTTGATACCAATTTCGAGAAAATCGGTCCATAAATGTATGATTGCGTGGTCAATAAATGTGTGATTGCGTGGGTGGGTTCGTGGGTGGGGGTGTAAAACTAAAACAGACCACGACGTCGCGATCTCCGAAAAATTTGCAAAATTTTGATACCAATTTCGAGAGAATCGATCCATAAATGTGGAAGTAGAGGTCAATAAATGCGTGTTTGCGTGGGTGGGTGCGTGGGTGGGGGTGCAAACAAAAAAAAACCATATTAGCAGCCCTCTCCGAAAGATTTGCAACATTTTGGTACCTGTTTCACGAAAATCGGTCCACAAATGCGGAAGGAGTTCGCGGTCAGACATACAGACAGACGGTGCTTATTATATATATATATATATATATATATATATATATATATATATATATATATACAGGGTGTCCGGTAATAATCGCCCCACCCGTCACGTGCAGGTAGAGGCAGTTAAACTGAGTAGGAAAGTCTTGTACCGTTTTGCGATTTTCGCAATAATTAATAAGAAATTAAATAAAAAAGAGCGGCCAATCCGTGCGAGTAAAAGCGCGCGGCGAAAAGAGACCTCCTACTGTTTACGTGATTCCTGTCGCGCGGCGAAAATAAAAGCCTAATGTTTACGCGGTTGCTACGCACGCGACAAAGCGGGGAGGAGCACTCTACAAAGGACAATGGATAAATACGAGCAATGCATAACGCTGGACCCCCGCGTGGGCTGTCTCTTCTCGCCGCGCGCTTTTACTCGCGCGGATTGGCTGATCTTGTTTAATTTATTTCTCATTAATTATTGCGAAGATTGCAAAACGGTACAGGACTTTCTTACTCGGTTTAACCTGCTCTACCTGCACACGACGGGTGGGGCGATTATTACCGGACACCCTGTATATTATATATATTATATAATCATTGATCGAATTATTAAATAATATTTTTCAAATACAATATTACACTATTATAAATAGATATATGCGAATTTAAAGTATTAATTATGCAATAAAAGGAAATTTCTCACATTTTTATTCTGTAATAAATATAGGAAGTGTATTTATTTATGTACAATTTATAAACGTGCATAATATGAAGAAAATATAGATAAATATACATATTACAAAACTGAATACAATTTTTAATTTGATAAATACAAATCAAATATTAAATCCATGTATTTGTAGTTGATGCATCCATAATTCCGTAACAGTTGTCCGTCTTACCTAAAAGAAAAAATACATAATAAAATTAAAAAATAATTTATACTTATACTATTTCGTTATAATATACTTTTGTATATGACAAATCACAATTAAGTTAAAGCAAATTACCTCACATAATGCTGAGTATTTATTTGGAAGCCAGTTTTCTCGCCCGATATTATTGTTATCCATTTTGCCTTTTGTTCTGGATCCGAAGGAAAATAACACATTTTTGCTCTTTTTAAACTTGTATTTCGACAATTTTTTGCTGCACAAACTGTCATCTTGTCACAAAATAATGTATAATTCGTAACACAAAATAATTATAATGAGTCTTTGTAAAAGATTAACTTCATTTCATGGTTTTATATGACATGCGTAAAATATATGTTAATATATGTTTGTTTATTAAAACCTTCTTCTTTTTAATTATATACCAAATGATAGTGACTAGTCACTAGGTTATATCAGAGTGATATATATATGCACATTTGCGGAAGTTGACCTGAAAATGGCGGAACCAATCAGAGTAGAGAACACTATTCGCTCCACTCTTCCTTGATTCTCTCTGGGGTTCCACCAAAATCGGGGGAATGACCGCTCTCATGCTTCTCTCTGCTATTGCCGTACTACCTCTCCATTGGAAGCGAAATGGAGGGGGATATCTGTAACGTTTCAATGACGTCATTGATACTGCTGAAGTGTTTCTGAATGCTAAGGGCCAATTTCACCAACCACGGTTAGATTAACCGACGATTAAAGTTAACAGGGTGGCCAACAGACATGAGTATTTTCTCATAACCTTGTAATGAGAAAATATTCATGTTTCTATTGGCCACCCTGCTAACTTTAACCGTCGGTTAATCTAACCGTGGTTGGTGAAATTGGCCCTAAATCGACCGTACTCGAAACATTGGGTGCGTTCAGCAAGCAAAACCGCTAGGTAGCAATCGAACGTGATTGGTTTCTACTTTCAGAACCAGCAAATTAGCGTTGAATGTCAGCGGAAAATCTAATAATGTTGCCCAACTGTTGAGTCTGCTGAACGCAGCCATTCCTTCGAAGCATTCCTAGCATCTTCTCGACCGCACTTTTTATAATCCTCTCTGGGGTGCCGTCACATGCAGCGTAACTGGCGTAACTTGCGTATCTAGTAATTTTATATAGTGTTCTAGTAAATTTAATAAAAGTTACGCCACAGTCGGCGACAGTTACGCTATTTTGAAGGACGGCACTCACATGGGGCGTATTGCGCGCAATGCGTAATTAATACAACCAATTGTAGATCAGAGTTTCCGTTGTACACTCTAACGGAAATATTAAATAGATTTGCGATTGGTTGTCGTAACCTACGCATCTCGAAAAGTGATGAAAAGTACGCGTCATGGGGATCCCGAGCTTTGGGTTCGCGCATAAAGTGCGCATATTTTATACTTATATCTTCTTATATATATACAAAGGAGATATTATTCGATTTAACGATATCACGTCAGTAGAAGTGATAGTTCCTCTATGATTATGCATATTTTTACATGTGATATACAAATATGAAAACGTTATATTATTTTATGTATTTGCATTGTCCGCACATGTGTGAAACTTTAGTTGAACAGTCATTTTAATCAATGTGTGTATAAGTCTATAAGTCGAAATTTTCTTAATTTTGTTAGCGAGATGTATATATGTATCGATACACTTGTATTAAGTTGCAACTCCATTACTGTAATATATCACAAACGTTTATATTGTTATTATCTCTGTATGAAGGTATTTTTATTACACTGAAGTGATATATAATATACAAGGTTTATACATGTACATACTATAAATATTCTCTAGATTTTTTCACTGTACTTAGCTCACGTAATTGATTAATATATTTAGTTTATGTTTATGATACAAGAGCGATTAAATACACCAATATATAGATAATATTTTTGCTATTGAGAATGTAAACCGTAAACTTATGTATGAGGACCAAACAAAGTACATAAAACCATGTACTTGCTTCAATTACATGGAATAGTTGAAGCAATAAATAGAGATATCTAAAGAAAAATACCTTGTTTTTTTCATTATCTGAATAGGTTCGATTAATGTCGTGCTTAGCGAAACGATCGTATAATTAATTTGTAATGCTAAATTAAACTAATTAGATAAATGCAAAAAGCAACTTGAAAATTGTTCGCAAAACAATTTTCTTGCCTTTGACCTTTTTGCGAGCTCTTGCATAATTATCTCTCAAATATTTCCAGCGAGCTTTAGCCTCCTCTGGATTAAAAGCCCCTAAAAATTTAATTTCATAATTGATTTGTAATGTATAAAATATTTGTATATTTGTATTCACAAAAGATATAGATAGTACCTCCTAGAGTGTTAGAAACTTCTGCCCACAATGCATTTTTACGCAAATTGGTTCTTTCGTTAGCAGGTATACCCCATACAGCACCGAAAGATTGCAGAAACTTTGCGTAGATCTAACATTGAAACATTGTAATATTGCATGGGAATTGCGAATTGTTTCTGCAATATTACTGCAAGATTGCAGCAACGGCTGGATGGCCGCTTTTTGTAATATTGCAATGAAACATTATAGCAACATTGCAATGTAATGTATTTGAAAAAATGCAACGTTACTGCAACCATATAGTAATATTACTTTTTTTTATTTTACTGGCAAAAATTTCGCTTTTGTGATCTTTTTTAAATATATTTAAGTATAAATTAATATACAAACATCGATTGGAATTAATTATATCTTTATTAAAAATGTTTAAAAGAGATCTATTTAATTATATATCTATATAATTATACAAAATATTTTACATTTTATGTCAAAAAATTGTAAACTTCGAAACCTTATTATAACTCAAAAAGTACTTAAGAAAAAAATATTTTATTATAGTGTTCTGAAAAGCTCTCGAGATAAGTTACAAGAATATGCAATAAAAAAATGGGGGTTCCCATTTAAAAATATCAAAGTGATTTTTATGTGACTTTGATGGTGCTATTCAAGGTCAAACTGATATGATAATTAAATAGCTTTTTTTAAGCCCTTCAATTTAGTATACTTATATCTTTCATTATAGTGGACCGTTTTCGAGATATTTGAAAGCTTTTTTTAAGCCCTTCAATTTAGTATACTTATATCTTTCATTATAGTGGACCGTTTCCAGACTTTTGGGACTCTGTATATAAAATAATATATATATATATATATATATATATATATATATACATATAAGTATATTTTTTTATATTAATTACATATATTTCTCAATGTCTATTTGGATCAACAGAACCGTAACACAGTAAATGAACAAATTAGTGACTATAAATAAAATTTAATAGATTTTATTTTGTAATCTTTCTGGAATGTTGCTGTAATATTCTCCTGAAATATTACAATTATATGTTCTTGTAATGTCTCTACAATGTTACATTGCAACTTGAAAGATTGTAACATTGCTGCAATGTAACTGCAATGTTTTGTGCTGTATGGGACGATAGTCGTAGAGTCGTAGTCCCTTCCTTGCCTTCACTGTCCAATCAAGAGTTCATCCAAAGTGTCTGTACATACAAAACCTTCCGCAGTCTTTGTATTGCCTTAGATCATTAAACAAATGGGTATATTTAATTATTATGATACAATAAAATGATACAATAAAATATGCGCGAAGAATAAAAGAATGCAGTAAACATACGTATTGTCACAACATAATTTTCATCTATATAAATGCGATCTTTATCCTCCACATAATGTTTGAAGCATTCATGCTCGAAAAAATTAGTGGTGAAACTGAACAGCCACCCACAATACCCACATTTGTGCTGAAAGGATTCAAACATGCAATGTAGATAATAATGCATTAAGATGTTCATGTTGCTTTAAAATTCTCAAAAACTCATGCATTTAAAACAAGATAAATATACGTTACATATTTGAGAAAGAGAAAACAAAGATTCTAAATGCAAAAAGTGCAATAACACGAATATACCTATTTATAAGAAACTGCAACCTTAAAATTTTGTATCGACATGCCGTGAGCAGTGGATCAGATATAATCGAACGCTATTAGCTATTATATAATAAATTCGATATTTGTTAACTTACCCTGATTTGATCCTTATTCATCTTTTTATTTTTGGCCAAATCCAATTTCTGGCATAAGAAACGCTGATATATGTGGATTTAATAATTTGAGTAACGACACACAATTTTTATTAATATGCATATATCAGCGTTTCTTACGCGAAAAATTGGATTTGGCGTATCGGTCATAGCATAAAACGCGCAAAAATAACTAGGCGAATTTGCTTATGATAGCTGAGACGATTTGATTGGCTGACGCAGTTTGGCGTAAGTTACGTTTACGCCAGTTACGCTGCATGTGACGGCACCCTGACACTTTTGTTAGGCTCCGTCCATCACCCGCTCATACGTTAAGTTACTAGCATTGTTCCACCTGTGCCTTATTCCATTTCCCTAGATACACAAGTCTAGTCCTTGCTCTCGGCGTGCCTAGGGTATAGCCGGTAGAAGTAGGTTGCCCTATAAAAATAGAGAATTATCTTTCTCATAACCGAGTATAGTAAGAGAAAGAGCGTCAGTGTAACAAATTGTTTATTCGGGATTATGCAACATTATGTTAGTTATTTAAGTTTTTTTTAACTGCGAGCAGCGATTGGCAGGTACCATCTTCAAGATTCGTTTTTTTTTCAACGTTTACTTCCTCTTTCTATCAATTGTGCCTTTTGTGAATCATCCAATTTCTACGTATTTCATTAAATAGCAATAGTTTTTTCTTTTTTCGATACGAGAATATAGGCATCCGAGAATGAATCGTTTCGCAAAAATCCTTAGGAGTAAGGAAACTCGTGAATATTTTACGAGGCAAGTACTCTATTTATGTTGCCCGTTATCGCTATTTATATAATGCTCACGATGATATACACTTTACATGCGCATCGAATATTGCAAGTGCGAACGATAACGTTTTTCTTTCAGCACGCATTTCTGGGGTCCAATTGCGAATTGGGCGATACCGATTGCTGCCATTTGCGATATTCAAAGGGATCCCAAATACATCAGTGGAAAAATGACTTTTGGTTAGTTCAATGAATGATCTTTGAACATATTCTATCTCGTTCATTTTTAGAGAGGGATAGATATTTGAAGAAATTTTTTGTTCGATTTTTATAGTATTTTTTATTCGTTTTCATGTTTTAACTCAAAGTTAGTACAAGCAAGTATATAGTACAGGGTGTCCCAGACTTACCATATCACCCGTTAATGACAGATTCCTGAGGTTATTTGGAGATGATTTTTCCTCAACGAAAATGTCGAGGCATCAATAATTTTCGAGTTATAAGTGATTGAAAATGAAGGGCTTTTTGCAAAACTAAGCTTTATGAAATTAAAATATTAACAAAACTACATTCTTCAGTTAATTTCAGATCGAGTTTAATTTAATAGAATTTTAATTTAAGGCTTAGTTACAAAGATATATGACAGCAAAAATTGGGAACTTGCAAAAAATGATTACGTCCTTCGACATTTTCATTGAGGAAAAATCGTCTCCAAATAACCTCAGGAATCTGTCATTAACGAGTGATACGGTAAGTCTGGAACACCCTGTATATAAATATTCATTTTATTTTCTGTATGTATATAGAGTAATTCTGGAAAGTTGTAACTTATAAAAGAGTAAGAAATTTCGTTAAATTAAACAAAATTCTTATTAAGTAACTCGTGTCCGGTGACATTTCCTTAAGGCACTAGATATACAGAGTGAGGCAATAACTATTAGCATCTTAAATATTTTCGAATCTATAAGGTCTAGACAAAGATTTGTGTAACCAAAATTGCATGGTACGAAGGAGGCTATCATATGGCGATAATAATTTTTGTTCAGGTGGAGGCGCTTCGGAGATATCGAAAGTAATTTTGAATTTTTTAAATGGAACCACCCTATTTTTTTATATAAATCAACTCCTTACAATATTCTGCATAAAAAATTATAAAAGGGTAGAATGGCCAAGAAGTGAATAGTTTACGAGATATTTTATACTTTAATTTGACATAATCTTCTATCTTATATAATCTTATATAAACTATAAAATATTTCATAGAAATATTTTATAGTTTATGTAAGATTATGTCAAATTAAAGTATAAAATATCTCGTTAACTATTCACTTTTTGGCCATCCTATCCTTATAATTTTTTATTGCAGAATATTGCAAGGAATCGATTTATATAAAAAAAATAGGGTGGTTTCGTTTAAAAAATTCAAAATAACTTTGATATCTCCGAAGCGCCTCCACCTGGACAAAAATTATTATCGCCATATGATAGTCCCCTTTGTACCATGCAATTTTGGTTATACAAATCTTTGTCTAGACCTTATAGATTCGAAAATATTTAAGGTGCTAATAGTTATTATCTCACTCTGTATAAGGCTCAGATCCAAGAGCAGAATAAGGAATGGAATTAAATATAAAAAATTAAGCTTATATCAGACTATGCATTAATGATTAAAGATTGGAATTTGACTAACCAAAAAGAAGTAAAATTTCTTTGTTCTGATAGATCAAATTTCAGTCTTCAATGCATAGTCTGATATGAGCTTAATTCTTTGCAATTCCTTATGTTTAATTTAGTATTTCATATTCTACTCATTGTATCTGAGTCCTTAGTCTTGTTGATGATTGCAATTTTTTTTGTTTTTATAATACAATAAATATTCAAAATAGCGATCTTTAATCTCGTTGCAAGCATAGAAGGCAAAGAAATCATATGAGCTTTTTTTGCTGAAATATTGAAATAACTAATTTTTTTTAATGCAACCACTTGTGTTCATAATATGGATTAGTAAAATACGAAAATTCTTTTTTTCGTGAATTAATTAATAACTGTAAATCTCGGTCAACCATCGCAAAGTCCATTTTCGCTGAAAATGTAAACAAATGCAGATGAGTTATACAATATCATTTATTAATGCAGAATAATAAAAAAGAAGTTTTGAGAATTTATTAATCCATATTATCGAACACAATCGCATCCGTAAAAACTTATTTATTCCGATGTATTTTGCAAGAAAAAAAATTTATATGATTTCTCGCTTCTGATGTCATAATTCAGCATGACGTCAATAAGAGACCAAGAGCCTTAAATTAAACAACTTTTATTAAATAACCCATTGCACAATATGACTTCAATAAGGACACAAAAGCCTTAACGAAATCTATCCGAGATTCTTTTAAGAGGATGCCGGACTGACGGCCGAACTCCGCAGGTCGCCTGTTTTACCGACCAAAAATTATTTCTTTTTTTACGTTAATCTTTTTATCGGTTGAATAGAATAATAAATGCTTTTCCATGATTAAAGTACACATAGCAACAAAGTGCGGAATGTCCGATTTTATGTTAATTTTATGTTAATAACACGTATTTATGATATTTATGTTAATACACGTATGCACGACAATTTTGCACACGCTTTTCTCTTTCACTAAACTTCTAAACTCATTTCTAAAAGTTCACCTACATTCCTTCATGCAATTCCGAGTGCGGACTGATCTTATTTTGTACGTACAAACTGCAAAACTTTTATATTAAGCAATATTGTTACGACCTGACGCGGCGTCAGGTTAGGTCAGGTCGAAACAATATTGCTTAATATAAAAGTTTTGCAGTTTGTACGTACAAAATAAGATCAGTCCGCACTCGGAATTGCATGAAGGAATGTAGGTGAACTTTTAGAAATGAGTTTAGAAATTTAGTGAAAGAGAAAAGCGTGTGCAAAATTGTCGTGTATACGTATATTAACATAAATATCATAAATACGTGTTATTAACATAAAATTAACATAAAATCGGACATTCCGCACTTTGTTGCTATGTGTACTTTAATCGTGGAAAAGCATTTATTATTCTATTCAACCAATAAAAAGATTAGCGTAAAAAAGAAAAAAATTTTCGGTTGGTAAAACAGGTCAGTCCAGCATCACCTTAAGTTTGTCGCAACTTTGCTGAATCGTCCTGTATAAAATGTACATTTTTTATTAATTTCCAAAATGTTTAGTTACTCGATTTTTATCTTATGTATATAGAGATTATATATAAAATTTTTAAAAATTCAGTAAAATCAGAACAATAACTTGACAATCATGATCTTTACTATCATATAAAAAATTGCTTGTATTTTATAAAATTTTATTAGTTTTATTCAACTGTAAAAATAGAGAATAAAAAATTGTATATGCTATAAATATTTATATAGTCTATATTATCATGCAGTTTACAAAAATTATGAGACATAGCTTTTGGAAATTCTACAATTATATCTGTCACTTATTAATATCAATATTTTTAAGATTCTATATTATACTCTTTTTCAGCCTTATGTTTATATTCAGCAATGTTCATGAGATTTGCAATCAGGGTGCAACCACGCAATATGCTTCTATTTGCCTGCCATTTTGTTAATGAAGGTGCACAAATTACGCAAGGTTGTAGATTTATTAAGTATCATTATCTCAATAAAAAGGAATAGTAAATTAAGAAATAGGTGATATTTGCTTGCCAGAGCAAAATTTTATATTAGTAAAAAATTATATATATGTGTGTGTGTGCATGTGCGTGTGGGGAGAGGGAGAGGGGGAGAGAGAGAGAGAGAGAGAGAGAGAGAGAGAGAGAGAGAGAGAGAGAGAGAGAGAGAGAGAGAGACTGGATACTTGTTAAACTGTTAAACATACAAATATATAAAATACAAATATAAAAATGTTTGATTAACAATAAGTATATTGCAATCAAGTTTGTTTTTTGTTAACTTTTTGTCAATTTATTACATTTATGAATAATGTGGGTAATCAATCACTCAAGAGAAAATTTTAATGTATATTAAAATTATATATTTTTCGATAATTTTTAGCAAAATATATTTTAGTAATTAAGACAAATTAAAATTTGAAATAAACTCTTATAAAATTACATATAAACTTATGTAAACTATATGTCACATAAAAGGTACATAATATATTAATATATAAAATTGCAATTATATTGTTATTAAGTTTCGATTATTAATATGATCGTAATATACAAATGAAATTATTTTGCAAATACAGCTTTAACTAGAGATGGTACATTTGTAATATATTATTTTTTTCAAAATTGCATTTTCAAGTAATTTAAATTATATAAGGACCTAAAATTTATGAATTTATTTAATCATAATTATGATATAATTCCTACAATTACATATAATTAAATTTAAACATTAAAAATGTTCATAATGAAAATTTTGTGAATTACATCATACTTTATCCATATCTCTATCCACACTGCCTTTAGATTATAAGAGAAAGAAGAGAGAGAAAGGAGAGTTTCTAATATAAAGAAAATATATAAATATCTTTGAATATACATATATAAAAATCCTAGAAATCTTTATACAAAAAGTTTAATTACATTCGGAGAATATACTATAGATATAAAAATATAACAAGTTATTATTTCGTATTTATTGCCAGTACAAAAATTTTATTTAATTCTATTTGTAGTAATATTAAATTCTGTTTTTAGTAATATTAACTTAACTTACATTTATAATGGACGGCATAAATATTGTACATAATTGTTGATATAAAAATGCAACAAGACTTTGTTTTACAAAATATCAAGTCTTACAAAGTATATGTATACAGTGTGTTTGATTTAAATGTTAACACAATTATTTTTTTTAACTAATAGAGTTATAAAAACATTCTTGAGTAAAAATTGTTTTATTTTTTTCATCTTTTGAGTGGAATATGCTCTTAAAGTTTGCCATCTATTTTTGAGAAACACCCTGTATAAATCTTTTAAATAATCTTCAAAACAACTTTTATTTGAAAATTTTTTTATAATTTCATTAATTAAAAAAATAAGTGCCACACATGTGTAACTTAAACCAAATACACTGTATATACGTATGTGCGTGTGTGTATATATTTTATATTTATCTTCTTTGAATTTGAAAAAATATTATTAGGATTGATATATATAGTAGTAATATCCAATTGGCTTGAATTGACGAAGCACCAGCTAATCGACATTTAAACATATCATATCTAAAATAACAATATATAAAACTTATAAATCACACCTCATCATATAATGTAATTATTAATAAATAATTTTAAGATAAACGTGCAGAACAGCTTAATAATTTTCAAATTTTTATAAAAAACGTAAATTATTATGAGTACCTGGTTTCTTTATCAGCCACAATATTATTAAATTCAGCTTCGACTAATTGCCCATCGTAATATGTAATTAAATCTTCAAATGGATATTCAAAGCCTTGTTTACATTCACATTTATATCCACCTGTTTCGAATCCTCTCCCAAGGATGGGTACACACTATGGAAATAAACTTAAAATATATCCTCTATATAAATATAAATGAAATTATCATGCGCAGAAAATATTTTGGAATTACAGCAAATATAGACTATTAATATTTCGAATTTTTATTGTCCCAGGATCACTGCACTATCTACTAATTGCAGATTCTTGAGATCATTTGGAGATGATTTTTCCTTAGCGAAAATGTCGAAGAAGATGGTCATCATTTTTTGCAAGTTTCCAAATTTTTGCCATATATCTTTGTAAGCCTTAAATTAAAATTCTATTAAAGTAAACTCTGAAATTAACTGAAGAATGTAATTTTGGTAATCTTTTAATTCCATAAAAAGTTTAATTTGTAAAAGGCTCTCCTTTTTTAATCGTTTATAACTTTGATATTATTGATTTTTCGACATTTTCGAGGAAAAATCATCTCCAAATGATCTCAAGAATCTGCCATTAGCAGGTGTTGTGGTAACCTTAGGACACCTTGTATAATAAATATTTTCAGCATTATTGTTTAATATAATAGCATAATGACTTACATATGACGTCTTCTTATCACACTTGTGCGTATCTTTGAATGCGTTTGGTCGGTAAAATTTATCATCGCATTGGTTTATATCTACTTGAAGTAAGTCCATGGTAACAGCTACAATACCTCTGTAAGTATCTTAATGTTAAATATGATCTTTCTCGTTTCTTTTCGTTTTTATTATAGAACTGGTTTCATGTCTCCATAGCGTGTTTCTCACATTAAATTTTTCTGATGCTCTCGCACACATGCTCTCGCATACTCGTATATAACACACACACACACATATATATATATACACACAACGGAGAAACATGCTCCACATATGATCGCACACCGACGGGAACACTTACTTGAATTCCAGTTTCTCCTTCAAGCTATCCCAGCCGAAAAACGGGGATGCATAGGTAATTACCCACTTCTTCACCTTGCCGTTACAATCAAAGTATGGAGTTGTCCAGTGCCCATGGTCCAGGTTTGCTGCCCTACACAGATAACTCATGCATCATATTCCCACACATTAGAATAAATCGTACTTTAGAGATCGGATTTCCCTTATCCTCAAGGAACATAATCCTTTTATACCTTAATGCCTTACTTATTATCGCTTCAGAGCATATCAATGAGATATACGTTATCATCGCGTAAATTTTACATTAACAAACAATACGCGCTCTTCCTTACCTGTAATAGTTCGGGTAGTGCTCAAATTTTTTTAGGTACTCTCCAGTTTCGTTGAATCGAATCTTTATTTTCATATAGTATTTTTCCAACTGATCGAAGTTCGTCGCCCAACGTTGCTTTAATATTTGAAAGTAACTTTTCTTCGTGTATACTTCATCTATAATCACACAAATATAGCGAATAATAAAAGCTTAAATTAATCTAATATTTAAAAAGTTTATGTACTGAATATGATTTACTGAGGAAACAAATTTATAATTAAAAATTGAAGTATATTACATTCTAACTTGTCAAGTTATTTTTTTCTTGTAACATGAAAATTTCACTTTACCTGTATCATTAAGCCTGGCTAAGTCTTCGAGTTTAAATTTACGTGTGTTTAACTGAGTTTTGTAAGCATATGGGGCGAAGAATGTCCTATTAGTAAATTTATTACGATCCCAAAAAATGCTGGCTGACCATATCTTTGTATCACCAAGTATTAGGGCTAGTGTCTCTCCTATCATTTGATCTTCCGTTAGCGGTCTATCAGCTACTCTTTTGCCCGAATATACTTCCAAGGGATCGGATATTTGCAGGAATGCACTGATGAAGTTTGCCAATCTAGTCGCCATTTTTGCTTCATTTTCAAAAAATTCTTCCGCACCAAAACTAATATCACCGCGCAATACTAAATCTTGTGGTGCATAACTGCAAATACAATTTAGGAATATTCAAGTTCAAATTAAAATAAATATTTCAATAATAGAAAATGCGATAACAGTACGTACTTTTTGCAAGTTCTCGAATTCACGCCCAAAATAAATTTGAGAACCTGATCAATGTTCATCTTTGTATCGTGAAGCGTAGCCGAGCCGGTTGAATGATTCCTATAGTGATGATACTGTTCGAGATATTTTTCTCTGATATATGGTTTTGCTTTTTCCCATTGTACTGGCATCTTATGAATCCCTGCAGGATAAAATTCCCATTAAAAAGTTACTTTTTATCGATTAATACACCACAGAAAGCAAAAACGCATACAGCCAATTCGCAAGCAATCAAAAGCATTATAGTATTGTTCTTGTGTCGCTCTCTCTACTATTTCTCCAAGGTAAGGTCGTCGTATGACAGTCGGTAGTCTGTAACCGGGTCTACATCTACATTGATATCCCCCTCTTCTGAAGCCCCAACCATGTATCGGCTCGCACTGTAAATAAGGACATGTATAACAATATATTGTATGTATATATACACATTGTGTATACAGGGTGTTTTATTTTAATTAATATAGTCAAATATTACTGAAACTATGACTGTAACAAGAAATATATTTCATATAAAAGTTAAAAGGTTTTGAGGGGGGAAAAAATTGATAATCTTGAATTTTAACCAAGGTCATTTTTTCAAGTTCATTTGAAGGTCAACCTAGTTTTTTTAAATAGAACCAACATAATTTTTTTGTTATATAAATCGACTTCTCGCAATATTTGACATAAAAAGTTATTGAGGGTAAGATGGCCAAAAAGTGAATAGTTTGAGATATTTTGTACTTTAATGTGACATAATTTTACATAAATTATAAAATATCTCGTAAAATATTCGATGATCTTACCTCAATTTTTATGCATAAAATAATGAGGAATCAATTGATGTAAAGAAAACAGTTATTTTTAAGAAAAAATATGTAATTTGCAACTAGCAGCTACATATTTTTTCTTTTTTCCCCCTTGAAACCTTTTAACTTTTGTATGAAATATTTTCTCGTTACAGCTATAGTTTCACCAATATACTATATTAATTAAAATGAAACACCCTGTATACACACACACACACACACACACACACACACACATGTGTATATATATGTGTGTGTGTATTTAATGAATGTAATTTGTTTATCATAGTATTTAAATATACACCTCTGTAGTGTCAGTTTTACATCTCGCGCTATTGGCGAATCTATTAGGACCACTGTTTCCTTTACCCTTGGGACATTGATTTATGTCTATTCTATCAAAGTCCATTTCCATTACGGAGACAGCAGTATACCTATATATATAACAGATTTTTAATTTATTATAATTTATAAACTTAGTGTATCATTATAATGTATTATTAATGCAACAAATACGTTGGGTATTCAATATGTCTGAAACCAGTATGCCGTGGATAGATATCTGCTACCGGTGATACTGCAGCCACAATCCATCGATTTGATCGACCACAATCAAAATACGGCCTTGTCCATTTTACAGGCCCAGGATATTCATCGGCACCTGCAACGTAAATTAATAATGAAAAATATGTACGAGATTCAGATTGTAAAATTGTTTTTAATTCTTGTATTACCAGGTGGGCCATGGAAAGTAAATGTTTCATTTGTATTATTGGCATAACGAATTTCAATTTGATAAGTTGTCTTAGTATCATGCCTTTTATCCACATTATCCGGTAACCATTTTTTGTACCTGTAAGTAAAATATATAGGATATCTATAAGATAAATGCCATAAAATATACAAATTAATGTTAATCAATCGATCAAATTTATTTTAAATATAGAAATTCATTGCAAATTATATATGAAATAGTTTTTTTATTAAATTTAAATTTTATAGTTTTTATACTAGTAAAGAATTGCTTCAAAATACCATTCATTTATACGATAAAAGTCAGTAGTATAGTCATCGCTGAGCCTGGTAGTGGGAAATGCTCCTAAATCTTGCACAGTGAATGTATTCCTAGTGGATATCCTCTCTAAATGTATAGGATCATTAAAGTCATCCGCTCTGAAGGTGCGCGGTGCGAATCTGGGAAAGGTTTTATTGAAGAAACCTCTGTAGGAAGGCGAATAGGACATGTTGGACGAAAAGTAGATGGCTGAAGCGTTGATGTATGGATTGGAGGAAACATCCGCCACCGTGGACAGGAAGTAGTACATCATGCCTGGATCGTAAGTATCATTGATCGCCGGTCGGATAAAGCGCGACTGCAGAATGTAACTCCAAAAGAAGCTTCTGCTAAGGGCCATATTGTGGAGGTGCAACAAGGCCGTGCGATTCGGAAATACAGGGTTGATATTGATGTCCTTGATGTCGGGCAAATGCGACACCGCGTCCTCCGGTAGATACAAATCGCCAAGATGCTGAATTTGACAATTGTCGTCGTTCACTTTGTCCATTCGCATGCGAATCTCGTCGAAGGCGTCGCGAGTTTGCCATTCGTACTGGCCGACCACGACAACGCCCAGCAGATAATATAACCAACAAGCGACAATGATCGGCATCATCGCGCGAGGAAAAACAATCATTTCTGAGAAATGCGCACACCCTTTTTCATGGAATCAATCCAGGCCACGATATCGCATCTAAAAGCTCTTCTGAACACTTTGTGTAACTTCAACGAGCACTTTGCATCTTCGCTTTCTCTCCGTGTTTTGTTTCCTTTCGTTTCTATCGGAAACTACACTACAACTCGTAGAGAGGCCTATTATGTTTCATTATAAATTAAACAGCTTTGTTATAATACTTAATCTTTAGCACGTTGATGTGTTACAGAGAGAACCGATTTTTAAATACTTTTACAATGTTCGAATCTTTCGATTAAATCGCACGAACGTTTGGAGTAACACGCCCAGTCTAGCGGGTGTGCGTCTCACAAGTTTCCGCAAGTGTCCAATTGTGACGTCATCACTGATGTATAAATTAATAGGTTAGTTTTTTGCAGTTGAACTTCTTGCACTTTTTGTTTTTTTCTCTCTTCCTCTCCAACTTCTAAATAATCTGTCTCATTTTTAGCGTATACTAGTGCAGGAAGTTCAACTATAAAGAACAAATCTAATATTAAATCTGTGTTCTTTTATATATATATATATATATATATATATATATATATATATATATATATAACTACTACATATTACTCTCTGCACTTAAAATGAAAGTTGTATATTTAACAATAAGTATTGAAAAGAAAGAGAGAGAGAGAAGAAAGATGAAGAGCACAGAATGAGAAAAAAATACAATTCAATTTTTGATGCGTATAATCTGTTATGATTCATCAATAAAAATACTGTCAAATGTCATATATTTTTACTGTCATATATTTCCATTGTACAAATAATGCAATCTATATATTTCTCTTATGTAAACAAATAATCAATTTATCGGGAATATCGAGGTTATAAATGATTCATAAACCCCAGCTTTTTATAGCGCATATAAGATATGACGATTAAATTCCTTATTAAAGAAACTCTATAAAATTCTCTTTGTCTCCCCCTTTTTCTTATCTTTCTCTTTCCCTTTTTTTCTACTTCCGCCCTTTACTCTTTTTTCTTTTCCTTCGCTCGCTCTCTCTCTCTCTCTCTCTCTCTCTCTCTCTCTCTCTCTCTCTCTCTCTCTCTCTCTCTCTCTCTCTCTCTTCCCCCTCTCTCTCACTTCTTCTTTCTTTTCTCCCTTTCGCTCTTTCTTTTTTCTCCCTTCTTTTTCCTATTTTTCTTTTTTACTTTCCTTCTTTCTTTCTCCTTTTTTCTTTCTGTTCATCCTTTTTTCTCCTTTATTTTTCCTCTATTTTTTTCTCTCTTTTTAAAAGGATTATTTAAAAAAAACATTTATTTTTATATTTTGCATATTTTCTTCCTTTTTATTAATACAAAATTATAACAAATATAAAATTTATTAGTAGATATATATCCACATATCCATCTGTGCGAACAGATTTTGCTAAGTAAGCTGTTATTATCAATTAAATCGGCAGATTGGTGGCAGAAACAGGATTTGTATTTTCTAATCATTTAAAGAATAATAAGAGTGGGGTTCGATTGACCACGTTGCTTTTGACCACAGAACCCTCTGATAGGTAGACCTAGTAAAAGACCCTATACAGCAGTCAATATAATTGGCTGTGGTCAAAAGCAACGTGGTCAAACGGGACGCTCCCGAATAAATAATGTATTGCACATAAAAAGTTTTAGTCGTAACCATAAGGCCGTAAGCGACCAATCAAGCATTCTCATAATGTAATAAGAATGTTTAATGGGATTGGTCGATTTGTTTACGGCCTTACGGATACAACTAAAATTTCTTAACGGTGCAATAATGGAGCTTTAAATTTGTTGCCGATCTGCTCTGATATATTTTTTATGTCATATGTATATTTTTTATTGGAAACATAGGAAGAGGATTCCGATAGCGAAACATCCACAGGCGATCGATGCCTAGGGTGACTAGCACGATTGACCAATCAGAAGATTCTAGTGTTCAACTGTGGGCTATCGAAACCCGCTTCATACATACATTACGTATATACATACACACACACATACCCCACATGCGCGCACCATACACACCACACACACATACGCGCGCGGCGCGTGTGTGTACTCAAATTCAAGATGTATTCAAAATATCTGTGTGATAAACGTTTCTAAAAGATATTATTGTTTCGCCTTCACTATTTTTTAATTGAAGCTCGGAAAAGAAACTGGGTAACAAAACAAATAGACAATTGCTCACCGTTACCTCTTTCATGCGGATAAGAGCTGGTCCTAATACGAAGACAAATCGTTAGTAGTTATAAATAAATATAACGGTCCCTGAAATATATAATGTTTAACAAGCTGTGTGTGGTGTGTGTTTATAGCTATAATATTATTTTTTTAATCAACAACCTAATAATTCACTCTCTTTGAAGATGATGTATCATACAGATACCTGCACTCTGCACTATACGAGTATTCGTATCATATGAATACCTACGGAATCGATACCTATCCGTATGCAACAGTAACTGAAGAAGAGTGCCTGTGTGTGTGTGCGTGCGTGCGTGCGTGCGCATATTCGAATATTCCAAACTTTGAATCTTAATTAGAAATATTTTTTTTTTTTGTCATTGCGATTGTCATTGCAAACATTCCTTGATGTCATCGATATAAAATCGGAACTCGCACGCTCTTGTTCAGTTTGAGACTGTCCGTCATCAGTAGCGTTTGAACTTCTATAAATTCAGTTAGCTTCTAACAAATTCCTCAGATACCCTGTGGAGTTTCTATATGAAACCCTCCCACATGATCGCTATAGGAACAGGGCTTTTATTATTACCAGAGGGACTTACATTATTACATTGAATATCGCATACTGACAAACAGTGTAGCAAAACTGTATATTTTATAAAATTAGTCTTCTATTTGATTGGATTTCCTTATCGTTTACGATATATGCGTATTCCGATTCATCACTTTAGTAAAATGCGCTACACGTTCTTATTTTATTTTTTTGTCAAATTTTATCGAAGTGTAAAAAGAATAAGGTAAGCAATTTTACTATTTCTATGGCTTAAATTTTTTTAACCCCGGTCGAATTTCAATTTTATTTTGCATGGAGATGTTTCGTTTGTTTATAATAAATTATTCTAAAAAATTGCTAAAGTGCAATATTGTAAACATTCTTTGATTATGTTATTATTGGTCATTATGTTTTCGCCAGCAGCACTTAAACTTTGCTAACGTTAATTGCGGTACTCAAACTACAACTCGGAACCATTTCTAATATTAAAATATATTTAAAAACTATTATAATATTAAAATACATTATAAACGTTAAAATATATAAAAAAATAATTGTTATTAATTTATTATAAAATTTTACAATTATATATATATATAACTTAAAATTAATTTAAATTATAATTTATAATTTATACAGTCATTATAAACGGTTAATTTCCGCAAAAATGCTTTTTATATTTTTGACAATTTTTATACATATTGTCTCATAATAATAATATTCTGATAAAATTAATTAAACAAAATACTGCAAGTCTTTATGTTTTCGTAAAGATGCAAGGAACCTGCAATTAGTTTTCGTAAAATTTTAATTATTATAACTGATAATAAAAAAATAATAATAAATACTTAAATACTTAGAAATATTATTATTAACCTTTAAATAGATGTCTGATAAGAAAACGAAGCATCCTTCCGGTGCCTTTTTTCGCAATAGAAAGAAGGAAAGAGACATAAAAAAGAAACAATTACAGAGTGCAATGTTCAAATATTTAAAATTGGATGAGAATCAACCTTCAACCTCGAAACTAGTCATCCAAAATGAAGTTGAATCAGTGTCATCTCCTAAAAATCAAGCAGCAAATTTTTCGGATTTTCAAGAAATAATGCTGTGCCAGATCGAATGCGATATCGAATTAAATGAAACTGACAGTGAAAATAAAAACAATTTGAAAGATATTTCTGAAATAAGTACAGATTTTGACACTACTGATCCCTACTGTTGGCCAACGTTTATACGGAATAGTATAAGAACATTTATTGTTCAGAAAGGTCCTACACAAATACAAAATATTATTTTTCTAGTAGACGAGAATGGAAGATCATTTTCTATATCACAATATATGAGAAGTTTATCCAACGGTGAAAAAATACGAAGAAATTTTGGTTAATCTACTCTCAAAAATCAAATAGTGTTGTTTGTTTTCCTTGAAAATTATTTGGTCTAAAACAAAACAAGCTTACAGATATTTTAGGATTTTCCGATTGGCGACATTTAGCTTCAAATTTCAATATCCCAGCATAAAGTAAGTATGGAACACATTGTAAAAACTGTAAAATTGTAAAAAAATGGTTTAAATTAAAAATAAAAAAATCTTCAAAAAATTGCACAATTGATATAGAACAACAGCGTTACTTTGACTCTTTGAAAAGAAGCTATTATTGAAAGAATGATAGCAATAGTGCAATTTTTAGCAAGACAGTGTTTAGCTTTTAGAGATGAAAACGACAAATTATATCAACCAAATAATGGAAACTTTTTAAAAACTGTAAAAATGTTAAAATTTGAGCCAATAATTTCTGAACACGTTAAAAACATTAAAATGTCTCAAGAATTAAAGAAACACATGCCCTATTACATAGGAAAAATATTTCAAAACAAAATTATATCTGCATTAGCAAGCGCAATAAAAACAAAAATTAAACAATTAGCAAGACAAGCTAAATATCTATCTGTAATTTTAGACTGTACACCAGACGTTATATTGAACAAATATCCTTTGTTATAAGAATTGTCGATATTACAGATAATAATGTTACAGAGCAAGAATTGTTAAAATTTTATTCAGTATTAAATATAACTGGCGAAGGTTTATATAATTATTTTGTGCATGATATTTTAAAAGATTATGATTTAGATATTCAAAATATTCGCAGACGAGGATAACGGATCAAATATGCGCGGTAAACATGCAGACTTAAAAATATTAATCCAAGAGCTCTTTTCGTTCCCTGCGCATCGCATTCACTAAATATAGTAGTCAATGATGCTGCTAAAGTAACTTTTGAAACTGTCAATTTTTTTAACATTATTCAAGAATTGTACACATTTTTTCTGCATCGCCATACAGATGAAATGTACTAAAAACCAATGTTTCTAGGCTAATTTTAAAATCGATTAGCGATACTAGATGGGAGAGTAGAATAAACGCAATACGCCCTCTCAAGTTGCAATTGAACGATATTATTAAAAGTTTAAATATCTTGATAGAAGATAATTCTCGAGATATAAAAACAAAACATATAGCCAATTCATTATTAATTCATATAACAAATTTTAAATTTATATGTTCTGTTATTATATGGCATAATATATTATCAAAAATAGACGCAGCAAATAAAATGTTACAAAGATCTGGATCTAACATAAATGAATCTACAAAAATATTAAATGAAATAATAAAATTTTTAAATGATATTAGATGCAGTGAAGCATTTAATAAATATATTAGTGATGCTCAAGTTTTGGCTGCTGAAATAAATATACCTGCCTTTTTGCAATTGTTCGTAATAGAACAAAAATAAAACATTTTAGTTATGAATGTGCTGACGAAACTAAAAGAAATCCTAAATCGCTAATGTCGATTAAAAATTGATAATACATAATCAACTGCATACTTGACTAGTTGTATTGATTGCATATCTGTTTTCGAATAATTAAGTTAATTTTATAACTGTGTAATAATTTTTTTAAATTTCTATTTGTAACACACAATTTGGATACTTTTTTATACTTAACATGTTTTTTGCCGTGGCCAGGTTTGTTTATGAAATCTTACTGTATTTAGAAAAATTATAAAAGAAATTGAAGAAATTCAAATGTCCATACATCGTGAACATGTAACAATGTTAAAATATGCAAAATATAATCAATGCGTATACAAAATGTTCATTGTAATATCTGTTATAACCCTAATAATCTATCCAAGTAACAAATGCATGTCATTTAAAGTCCGGATGACGTCATTTGACATCAAAATAACGCGCTTACTACCTAAGTATTATATAGCATAATGTACCTTATTCTAATTTGAAACTTAAATGTTAAATTTAGAAATTAAAAGTTAGAAGTAATAAAATCTATATGTATTATAATATCTCTATGTATTTAATCTATTATTATTATATCTATATGTATTTCTAACATGTGAGTTTCAAATTAAAATAAAGTGCATGCTATAGCATATTATAGTCTATTATAATAGACTGTATGCAAATATAAACATTATGATTATTATACAAAACTTATACTGTATTAAACAATTACTTAAATTTATAATAATTTTATTCGTAATGAGAGATACAGCATATATAATTTATTTGCTATATAATTTAAATAACGGTGATTAAATTGAAAATTAATGATATTTATTGAAAAAAATAAGAGAGAAGAAAAGAGAGAGAGAGAGAGAGTGAGCGAATGAGTAAAAAAGAGAGAGAAAGAGAAGGAGCAGAAAGAAGAAATGTTACAGAAATATTAGAAATATTAGAAATATATATCTTGTAATAAATAAAGTACCTCTCAATCTGTGTATTTCATAATATTGCATTAGTTACTTCGAAAGCATGTGTGTATATCCTTATTTAAATCTTTGCAAATATCTGTTAAAATATCTAACTAACAGGAAATGGGCTATTAAGAGCCAAGAGTGGTTAGCGAAGCGCAGGTTCTTTTCTTTTAATGAGAATCTATTGATTAATTCTGTAAATATACGTTTCGGTTCCTGGATTGGATCATCATTATCAAGTAAATCAAGCTAAAAAGTGCGTATGATCTTCAACTCCAGCGATCCCCACGATAGTTGATCACGATTTCTAGTTCTAGCTATTGAGGAAAGAAATATCTGGTCATGGTTGCTCGGTAGCATTGCACAACGTCCAAACACTTGATAGTTCGTCGATAGTGATTTAAACATAAAAATATTTAACATAAAAATATCATACACAGGTATAAATAAATTACGAAGTTTCATCCATTTACACAAACCCAACTCTCCCAAATGAATTGAGGAACAACGTACCTATCAAGTGTTCGGACGTTGTGCTTCCGAACAACCATGACCAGGTATTTCTTTCCTCAACAGCTAGAATCAGGGGGTCGATCATGATCTTTTTTCTTAGGGCGAAAACGTGAAAAGTGAAAAATTTTGTCATTGAAATTAATCGCAAAATTTTTCATTTTTTAAGTTTCCTCCCTAGGGAAAAAGATTCATGATCGACCCCCAGAGGGAGAATTATCGCGATCAACCATCGTGAGAATCGCTGGAATCATTGAAGGTCGTATGCACTCTTTAGCTCTTAATTTATTTGCTGATGATGGTCCAATCCAGGAGCCGAAACATATACATTTACAGAATTAAACAATAGATTCTCATTAGAAGAAAAAAATATGCGCTTCGCTAACTGTGCCCTGTGCCTGGCTCTTAATAATCCATTTCCCGTTAGTTAGATATTTAATACCAGAGCCTTAGACTTCGTTAAAAATTTGGTTCATTATTAAGAGTGTCAGTTATATGTCCAGTATTGAAAAATTTTTATTGTATTTATTTTCTTTTTCTTCTTTAGATTCTTCCTCGATAATAATTTTTTACATTTTAAAACAATATAATAAGACAACACTCCGAATCAAAATATTCCGAATTGAATGTATTCTTTAAATGATACAAGTATTATATTTATTTTATTAAAGATTAATACTAAAAAATGGTCACATTTTCTGTCACATTTTGACAACAGATGTTACATTTTGGCAAATTAAATGATATATGTTTAAAGCGCTGCAGCATCTTCTATTACACAGTATATACAAACACATCTTGAGGAACAAAATAACTATGCGAGGCTGCTAATGTGCACCTACTTGCATATTCTAACATGCTTCGTGCAGAAGATATTAGAAATGCCTTCACTTTCGAAGTCGGCATTTTCGGGTTAGACGGGTCAGGACGTATCGTGTCTAGATATTCATACATCATGACTGTTGGTTATGAAAAGAATTAGCAATGTTATCATCGAAATATCAAAAAAGTCATGTTACGTTCTGTTAACTTTATATTTGATCTTAATGAGTCAGACAGTTGTTAAATTATTTATTAAATTTGCCACTTTCTTTCAGACCCAACAGTCATGATGCATGAATATTTAGACAGGATGTGTCCGATTCGAAAATATCTAATTTGGAATTAAAGGCATTTCTGATGCCTTTTGTATATGCTGCAAATGCATCTGACGAACAAATTTGTGTGCGTGTGTATATGAATCTGAAATCTGAAAACATGTTACTTTTAGAGAGAATAAATCTCAAAATCAGATTGACTGTAGTAATTTTATTCGACTGATCGAAATCGAAAACTTGTGTCGACTTGGCATCAGAAAAATGCTATTAGATTTTTTTTATGGCTTCTGAAGATATTTTAATTGAAAGTATATAAGAATTTCGGAGAAACTATTTGATAGCATCTCGACGATATGCCGTGAAAATAGTTGTTTAGATGGTATTTATGTATGTACTTGATGTTATATGATATTATCGCTTGATATGAAAAATTATTTTTTAAAAAATGTTGATTTTTATATTTTGTGCATTTTATAATATTTCTTGTTTTCAGCAATATAGAATTATGATTGAAATGAAATGCAAGATTCACCGATACGAATGATTATTAAAATCTCTTATTTAGAATATTATTCAAATATAGAAGACATTTTAGAAAACCATTTTTATAAAATATTTTTTTATTAATTTTGACCATACATTTATAACAACTTTTTTGCCGAGTAGTCATTAACTTCGAAATTCCCACGTTTATTAAGCTAATTTAAAATAGGTTTTTGTTTCAAATTTTCAATTTAAGGTGATCAAATTAGCCGGTCTGAAAAAATCTCCCCAATTGTCATTACGATTCCATCCAAAGATCTTTTGCATTACGTCATCTTACCACAGGACGATGTCCGCATGTTCTCGAATTATACCGGGTGCGCAGAAATAAAGAAATGCACTTCCCTTACTACGTGCATAAGAATAGTTCCCAAAGCGTAAGAAGAAAACAAAAGTATGACTTAATGTGAGATAACATTTAGGTGGCCTTTATTATGATAATCCACATAGCGCCCTGGTCCAACGACCCCTCGAGGAAACCGGGCTCCGCCTTTACCTCTTCTGCTCCTCCTTTTTTCGTCCGAATTACGCACGGCTGTTCTGCCAAGCGATGGTTATTGTCCTGTAATACAGGTTCACCCCTATTTATCCCTGAAAAAGGGAGAATTTCTCTCAGAGGCAAACGAGTTTGCGCAAAAGCGAGTGAGGAGAAGACAGCACGACTCGTTGCGGATCTGCTGGGGGGCCAATGTTAATGCCACACTGTTTATGCTAGCTTGCGAGGGGGGTCTCTCCTGAGAAAAATCTTCCTCACTGTCTGCATTCGTAGTGTGGATCGTCGATATTAACGTGGGAAACAAACCGAACTTGCACAGCGCGGTCATTAAATATTGTCGTCAGGAAAATTCTCGTCGTCCTCTCAGCTGCTGTGCGGTCGAGCATCACTTGATTCTCTGCACATGCTCTTGGGCTTACGCTAGTAAACCAAATGAAAAACTGATAGCCTTACATATTCGATATTGTATCAACAACATTCATCGGTATTTGAAACCATCGAACAATATCGCTCGCGATTACTATAGTAGTAAAGAATCTATCCAAGTATAATATTTCTTTAATATTCTTCATTTGAGAAAATTAACTTATTTAAAAAATATAACCAAGTTTATATATAACAAATAGTTTGACAGCTGTCTGACTCATTAAAATCAAATATAAAGTTAACAGAACGTAACATTATTTTTTTCATATTTTGTTAGATGATAACATTGCCAATTCTTTTCAAAATCAACAGTCATGATGCATGAATATCTAGACACAATAATCTGACTCGAAAATGCCGAACATAGAAGTGAAAGCATTTCTGACACCTTTTGTATAAGACATGTTAAGATATGTGCAAGTTGGTGTATGTCAGCACGCACAGTTATTTTGTCCCTCAAAATACGTTTATATATGGTGTGTGATAGCAAATACTGTAGCGCTTTGATGTATTGTTTAGCCATGTATTGTTTAAATTGTCAAAATGTAATATCTGTCAAAATGTGACAGAAGATGCGGCCGTTTTTCGGCCTTAACTTTCAATAAAATAAATACGTGTATTGTTTGAAGTATTTCGATTTAGATTGTTTTGTGTGTGATTCGGAGTATTATTTTATTATATTATTTTAGAATATGAAAAATTGTTAAGTCGTTTGGAAAATAACGTTGGGTAATAATACGGAACATTTGTGATGAAATTGTGATATTCATAAAGTCAAAATCTGAAGAACTCCCCGGGAAAAAATTCATATATGTATAATCAAACGTAGGTAAATATTGTATAATATATATAAAATATGTCCATGTATGTTTTTCTTTCTCTTGTATAATCTCTATCTTTGTATGTACAAGAAAAATAATTGAAAAAATAATTAAAAGAATAATTTTTTGCATTTTTTTTTTTAGAACAAGTAAGAAAAAATCACCCGTTATATAGTGAGTAAAATAAAGTGAGAAAAAATTACCCGATATATAATCATATCAAGAGACACGGTAGTGTCTCGCGCCAAGTACTGCGCAGCAACAGCGAAGCACTCCGGGTATCTTTACGCGAGTCGGATAGTTGAGAGTATCTCAGATTATCAGACTTCAATAACCGCTAAACCGATCGAATTCTTGATAGGCTTAATCGATAGCTTGGGTTTGAATTATATAAGGAAAGTGCTTTTATTTTCGCTCTACATTATCTATAAACAGAGACATTAAGATGCAAAGTCTCAATATTAAAATTTATCATTAAAAAACGTCTCCGTCGTCGTCGTGGTCGTCGTCAAAGTCTCCAATGCGCATGTGCGAAAAACGGTTCGAGCAGTCGACAGTCAACTGTGTATTTAGTTATATTATTAATATTACCGACCGTCGTCGGTAACTATAATAACCTAATACCACAGTCTAACCATACCCAGTTGCGACACTCAGCCGTCCAACCTGGAACAAAATTTTAGTGCGCATGTGCGAATTCGTACACTTAACAACATGGCTGCATCATAGGTAATCATAAAATATCATAGGCAACCTCAATTATTTTATATCTTCTGATATGTATTATGATACGTATTATGCAGAAGTATTGTTTTTATTTCTTCTACTTTAACAAATTCTTTGAATTATAATTCAAATTGCACAGAAAACATTTTTTTATTACATATGTACATTTGAATCGTAGCGTCGGTACATATAACAATATGGCGACATACCACGTGACTTGAGGACAACTAGATCAAAGGTGCCGACACTCAGTGTCGTAACTGGGTATGGTTAGACTGTGCTAATACGTCAAAGTATAATACTTATATATTTGCTAATGGATTCGGTAACATTAATAATCTTTTTAATTATATATTACGTATTGTCACTCACTCTCTCTCTCCCCCCTCTCTCCCTCACTCTCTCTTTCGCTATTTTTCTTTCCCTCTTTTTCTCTCTCGCACTCACTCTTTCTTATTTATAATAATATATTATAAATATCTCTCTCTCTCTCTCTCTCTCTCTCTCTCTCTCTCTCTCTCTCTCCTTCTCTCTCGGTTTTTAAATAATAGAATGTTGTACAAAATAGTTGTTTTAATTTCCTACAAAAATTAGAAAATTTTAATTAAAAAAACGGCGTTGCTAAACTAAATAATATGCTTAAATTAACGTATTCTTTAATATGTGTGTGTGTGTGTGTGTGTGTGTGTGTGTGTGTGTGTGTGTGAACAGGGTGTCCCAGAATAATGGGGACTAATCTCGTGTGCAGGTAGAGCGGGTTAAACCGAATAGGAAAAGTCATCTACCATTTTGATCTTCGCAATAATTAATGAGAAATTAATTTTAAAATATCGGACAATTCGCGCGAGTACAATAGACAATTGTTAATTACAAGACTTATTGTTAATTAGTAGAGCGCTCCTCCCACCGCTTCGTCGCGCGTCTAGCAATCGCATAACATTAGGCTGTCTTTTTTTCGCCGCGCGCTTAATAACCGCGTAACACTGGACTGTCTCTCCTCGTCGTGCGCTTGTACTCACGCGATTTTTGTAAATTAATTTCTTATTAATTATTGCGAAAATCGCAAAATAGTAGAAGACTTTTCTACTCAATTTAACCCGCTCTATCTGTACACGATAGGTGTGGCGATTATTACATCCTATACACAGGGTGTCTCATTTTAATTGTACACCATAAATATCTCTAAAACAAGATATTGTAGAAAAAAATTTGTCAAACAAAAGTTTGAAGATTCGGAGGAGGAAAAAGAATGAGTACGTTGAATATTTTAAGTGGTTTTTTTTAAGGTTATTTCAAGGTTAACTTTTTTTTTAAATAAGAATAGGTAATTTTATTTAATCATTCGATAGAGTTGAAATATAATAGAGATGAAATTCTACGTCAAAGTTGTCTGAGACATGTGTGGTGTGAAGTTCATAGTTTACGAGATATTTAACACTTTTTATTTTTTTACTTAATTAGACAATGTGCGCTTTGATTCTAATACACATAAAACTTGTTGATTTCAAAATTTCAAAAGTGGGAATTTTCAAGGTCACTTAAAAGTCGGCCAGATTGTTTAAGAGAATGCCGGACTGACGGCCGAACTCCGCAGGCCGCCTGTTTTACCGACCAAAAATTATTTCTTTTTTTACGTTAATCTTTTTATTGGTTGAATAGAATAATAAATGCTTTTCCACGATTAAAGTACACAGCAACAAAGTGCGAAATGTCCGATTTTATGTTAATTTTATGTTAATAACACGTATTTATGTTATTTATGTAATACACGTATATGCACGAAAAATTTTGAACACACTATTCTCTTTCACTAAACTTCTAAACTCATTTCTATAAGTTCACCTACATTCCTTCATGCAATTCCGAGTGCGGACTGATCTTATTTTGTATGTACAAACTGCAAAACTTGTATATTAAGCAATATTGGTTGCTTTCCTTTTAGGAGACACAAATCGACACAGATTAACACACTCGAGCACAGTTTGTCACAGTTAAATGGAACGCGATACACAGAAACGGATACATAGTGTGCACTGCTTTTAATACCTAATCTTACAAGATTTATCGTAAAACTTCTCAAATGTGTTTTCAAGTTTTATAAATGTATGTATAATATATTATACTGTATATAAATATTTTTATCATTCGAAATATATTATAAAAATAGAGTTTATTTTTATTTTTTATTGTTTATTTTTTATTGCACAAACAATTCAAACCTTAATAAGGATAAGTACTAGATTCAAAGATTCTATCGCGAAATACTGGGAACGGATGCGTTCTTCGGTCAAAAGCACATTCCAACTCTCCTCCCGAGCAGAGTCGAATAGTGTCGATTGAGTTTGAATCAAATTCTAAATGGAAAACGTCGTGTGTCGATTTGTGTCAAGTGTCGACTGTGTTCCCTAAAAGGAAAGCAGCCATTGTTACGACCTGACGCGGCGTCAGGTTAGGTCAGGTCGAAACAATATTGCTTAATATAAAAGTTTTGCAGTTTGTATGTACAAAATAAGATCAGTCCGCACTCGGAATTGCATGAAGGAATGTAGGTGAACTTTTAGAAATGAGTTTAGAAGTTTAGTGAAAGAGAAAAGCGTGTGCAAAATTGTCGTGCATACGTGTATTAACATAAATATCATAAATACGTGTTATTAACATAAAATTAACATAAAATCGGACATTCCGCACTTTGTTGCTATGTGTACTTTAATCGTGGAAAAGCATTTATTATTCTATTCAACCAATAAAAAGATTAGCGTAAGAAAGAAAATAATTTTCGGTTGGTAAAACAGGTCAGTCCGGCATCACCTTAAAAAAAAATTATTTTTTTGAATTCGAAAGTGTCAAATTCTGTACAATAGAATGATCTAAAGCACATGTGGCAAAAACTCAATACGTTTTGAGATACTACGATTAATAATACTTGTATGATTTTTTTTTTATTTTAACGAGTTGTAAAAGCTTCTATAGGAACCCGCTCTTATCCAGTATTACCCAAGATCAACGATGTGAATGTAGCGAGAATCTGATCTCTTTCGGCTTGATTAGATAGTGAGTCCCCTTGCCTCTCACGGTACTTGTCACGTTGAAGTTACAGATATTGTTTAAAGTGACTACCATTCTGCTGAATACATTATAGAAAATGTTGTTTAAATGTCTCTATTGTAGCCAATAAAACATGCTGCGGAATGTCTGCATGCATTTTTAATACAAGTTTTCATATCAAGTAGTTTTGTTGATGGGGGGATCGCGATACATATTTTTAAGATAACCCCATAAAAAGAAATCAGGTGAGTTAAGATCGAATGATCTTGCTGGCCATGGAACGGGACCTGAACGACCAATCCAACAATTATCAAACGTTATATTGAGATGTGTGGTTACTTCACGTGCATTATGAGGTAGAGCCCCATCCTGTTAAAACCATATAACCGCAATCTAATGTTTAATGACAAATCTTCTAAGAGAAGTGGCAAATTATTTTATAAAAATTGTATGTATAAATAAGTTCGGCCAGAGTTGAATGATTATTAAAAAAGTGAGGTCCAATTATCCAATGTCCATTTACAATCCCACATCACACATGAACCGACCAACGATTTTGATGATTTAGCTGACGTATCCAGTGAATATTATTTGCTGACCAATAATAACTGTTATGGCAATTTATTACGGCATTATTCTGAAACGTAGTTTCATCACTAAAAATTACATACTTAAAAAAATCTGGCTGCAACTGTATTTAATTCTGTGCCCATCCACAAAATCTCATACATCATACATAATCCTAATTATGTAATTGTTGTACTAGCATTATGTGATATAGATTTATAGATAGTATTTAACAGATCGTAATATTCTACTACAAGTTGAACGAAGTATTTCTAATTCATGTTGTATTTGTCGCAAACTTATAGGATTACGATAAATCATAGCAAAAACAGTTAATGAACGAACATCAACTTATTCGACATTATTGTGATTTCTTTGAGGCTTTTGACGACGTAGCTCGCATTTTCGTAAACGCAGCATAATTCGATAAATTGTCGTACAGTTGGAATGCTGTCGATATAGAAACCTATTACAATAAATATGTGCAGCTCTTATATAATTTCCTTCGTACTATCCAAGGACTAAGAGAATATCAATGGCTTCATTTAAAAAATCTACCATAATATTAATTTATTACCAATTGCCAATTTACTTATTACAACTGGGAGAATTTGGTAGCAACGAAAAAGGTCGTTCCTAAAAATTTTAAAAATAATTACGACTTTTCTGTTTTAAGATTTTTTCAATTTTTCCCAAAATGTGGTCAAATCTGTGCACCTAGTTTTTACAGAAAACTGATTGTCTTAAATGTTTCTGATATCTGTTGAACAAAATAAGCAAATAATTAAGTTAAAAATAATAATTGTTAAATAACTATGAACTTTACACCCCACACATGTCTCAGAGAACTTTTACGTAGAATTTTATCTCTATTATATTTTAGCTCTATCAAATGATTCAATAAAAATTACCCATTCCTATTTAAAAAAAAATAAAGTTGACCTTGAAATAACCTTAAAAAGCCACTTGAAAGATTCAACGTGCTCATAATTTTTTCCCCTCTGAATCCTCAACTCGATAGGGGGTCATTTGCGGACCTATGTTAATAGGAACTTATTTCATCATTTTGATGTATACTACCCACCCTTAAAGTAGTGGACATCTTTTTTGTTACACCCTGTATATGAAAATTTATTGTGTTTTCTCAGGGTCACAATTAATACAATTAATACATTATATCAAATACACATTAGCGCTGTAATATACACTAATAACTTATCCACCAATTTATATATATACATATAGATATATATGTATATGTATATATGTATATTTATGTATATGTATATAAATATATAATCTTATGCTAACTTGTTCTAACTTATGTTATCAATTACTTAAATCTAATCCTACAACCTCTACTTCTCCTATCTAACATACACACACACACACTTCTCCTATCTCTCTATCTTAAGCCAGCGGCACACGATACGTTTTTTCCTACTGGATTGCTTGCGATCTAGTAAATTACTAGAAATTCTGCGTGCTGTGTGGTGCAATTATAGTAATTTACTAGATCGCAAGCAATCCAGTAGGAAAACGTATCGTGTGCCGCTGGCTTTAATCTATCAGAACCTCCGCTTCCAGCTCACATCATGATACTTCTGTTGCAAGGAAATGGCAATTTTAATGTATTTTGTCATATTGTAGCTACGGTATGTGATATTGGAGTTTTATTGCAGTCAACTTCGATGTGCAAATCAACAAATTTAAAATAGCAGAATTAATATGGATTTCAAAATTAAAAAATGTTTAGATTTTTGTAAAAATTTACATATACATGTAAAAATTATGTATACAATTTTAATTTGTCAATTTTAATATGAGATGAGTAAATTTTTACATATGAGATTTGTATTTAGCGATTTAAAAATTTAAAAATTCTTTAAATTTAAACATAATGGAAAACTATTTGGTAGATCTTCAACGATCTAATTTGCAACAGATCTCATATTTATTTAAGCATGAATATTTTATTAATTGTAGTCCACACAATAAATTCTTGAAAGCTGAAAGTCCTAACAACATACTTAATTTCGTCTGCAATAAAGCTTCTTCAACGTGCTACATATCGTAGCTACAATATGACAAAATACATTAAAATAGGTATTTATTTGCAAATTTAATTGCAAATTTCTCAAAATTGTAATATGAAGGAACAAAGAAATTTGGGATTGTATTCAGCATCAAAAAAGCTATAGGAAGTAAATAGTCTTGTTTTTGTGTTCGAAAAAAATGTTTTTTTTCTTGAATTGCGTATTCCGCACAATACAACAAGACTCTAAGATAAAAATCTTTACGCATAACCCGCGTTGAATTCATGTTTTCATGACCGCTCTATTTCTATATACTTACCTCAACTACATACTACGACCTTCAACTTCACAATCTGCTTTTTAACCATTACATTAATGTAGTTGCCTTTTGATTCTACATTTTATTGCAAGGTGCGATAATACATTTTTATATGATCAATTTACCGCATTAAATTATTTTAATTATTGTATTTATTATTTTATTATACTTAAGTTTTACATTTTCATAAAAGAACTCATAATCGAACTTCCGATTTATTATTTGTAAAATGATTGACTATCCACCTAGTGACATTGTTGATATAATAATTGAATATGAAAAGAGCAATAAAAATGCCAGAGAATGTGCACATAATATAGACATATATATATATATATATATATATATATATATATATATATAGACCAAGCGTTCAATCTTTAGAATGAAGTCAATTAATTGAAAACAGAAAAACTGTTAGAGAGTCATCTTTGAGTATCCTCCTCTCTTTTTCTCTAACAATAAGACAGTAGTAACACCAGTAGTAACACCGACGAGGTACTGTACTCGGTATTTATTGAAACGAGAGGAGGATACTCAAAGATATGCTACTTGTCGCACAGCTTCTTCGTCAATATGTCAACTTCATAGTTCCTATAGAAAAAATATATGAATGCTTGGCTCATCAGAATACAGTTTGGTATCCAAATTGTCAACATCCTAGTCATATAATAACCTAGATAACCAAATTTGCGAAGATCACGTATTGCAAATTGTGCACTACATATTAGGTTGGCAGAACTTCGGCAGCAACTGAGCATGGTCTGCTATCTCAGTTAATATTGGCAAAAATGCAGCAGAAAACGAGCAGTTATTGCGTCATAATATGCTACAAGAAGTACTGCAAAAATTAAGCAGAAGTTCTTGGTATAAAAACAGTAGAATTTGAGTATTGCGTGTTAGCACACTATGTCAACAGAAACTAAACCAAAATTGAATATAACATAATGTCATGCTATATTAACAGAATACCGTCATAAATTGAACTCTGCAAACACGGCGTGACAACAAAAATGTGACAAAAATCGAGCATACGATGTTGTCTTAAAAAATAATAGCAAAAATACAGCAGAAACACAGCATAGTCTGTTGTCATGAAACAATGACAGAAACACCAATATCATATAAGATATGTATAATAATATCACAGGTTATAGTTTTTTTATTTACGTATCTGCTGTCACGACGTAATAGCAAACAATACTCGATTTTTGCTGCATTTTTACATTTATATTATATTAGCAAGCCGTGATGAATGCTGCCAGAAATTAAACTTAATGAGAATACACACTAGAATCTGCTGTAAAGTTATGATTGAATTTTCTGGCATACTGCTAGCATTTTGCTATCTGGGAATATTAAGTCTTGTCTGTAGAACGCGTGAAGATCAGTTATATCGCAAATGTAAAAAAATCTCTGACTGATGACAATGTGTTAAACATAGCTATTTTATGATAGTAATGAATCCGCATCTTAGACAATGTCAAATTAATCGAGAACTCAACATTTTTCTATTATCAATAGTCTATTCAATTTTGAAAGCCAATCAGTTCACACTTAGTGAACATCTGCGTCTACGGATTTATCCGCATCTCTTTCTAGTCCATTGAAATTTAAATTTGTATTTTAGAATTAGAGTCTTACTATCATCCCCTTCTGGCTCTTTCTGCAGGTTGAATTTCAGCCCGTTAAAATTTAAAGATGAAATTTAAAGATGAATTTCATTTTTCTACGCTTCTATATTACTGAAGAGAGTTCAGTCTACGCTTCGATATTACTGAAGAGAGTTTAATCTAAGACAGAAGCGTTTGCATCCATTATTTTGCGTTTGAGATATTCGCGTGTATTGAATAAAATGGTTTACCCTGTATATATGTATATACAGAGTGGCTCACGTAAAGTGTTACAAGTCAATAACTCTAAAAATATTTGTCCAATCAAAAAGTTGTTCATGAAAAAGTTTCATGTATTCGAGGGGCTTTTCTAACTACGTAAACATAAAATTGCTCCCGCTTCCTCTTTAGGGGGAGTGGGGGATGACTTTATAATTTCAAATAGAACCTTCTATAAATTGTCACATATTTGGATTCTACGAGAAAAAACAAGTAAATATTATCTGGAACATTTGTTTAAAAAATGCTTATATCAAAAGTTATTGGCTTGTAACACTTTACGTGGGCCTTGTATATAAGGAGCCGAATAAGGCCCACTTAATTTATTTTATTTTTTCAAAATTATATTTATGGGGGTATTGAAATACACTAGGTAAAAATAAAATCTTTATTTCAATCAATAACAAAAATAAAATGTCTTTTGCATAGAGTAATTATAAAGAACAGAAAAAAAAATTTTTTTTAAACTCGGTTTTTGGGCCTTATTATATGCCTGTGTCTATTAAAAAGCTCAAATAAAAAATAAATTAGAAATATATATATTCCAGAAAATCAAGATACAAATTTGTTATTTTCTGTAGCTAGGAAGTTAAATAATATTATAATACGTTATAACAAATCATAGAATAAAGTACACTTAATAAACTTTTTAAAATACTTTTACGATCTATGCAGCAAATTTTTATAAGAACGGCGCCCACATTTACTTCGTCGCAAAGTTTATGTCGTACTGAACAGACGTGTTGTTGCCGGTTTCAAATCCCCTTGCCTCTCCTCAACGGCCATGATAGATCTTTCAGACATAGGGTGAGTTTTTTTAATTCATGCGATTAGTCCATCGATGAATTAAAAAACTCGCCCATATACTCTAGACTTAAAGCGCCTTTTTAAGTGGTAAATTCAAAAGTGGGCTTTATTTAATGCTGAGCCTTATTCGGCTCAGGTACCTTACACACACACACACACACACACACACACACACACACACACACACACACACACATGTATACAATATACAGAGTGTCCCACCAAAAGTGGCCACCCTCTTTTATCTTTTAAACTAAAAGAGATAGACCATAACAAATACAACATATATCAAATTAAATGGTTCAAACTGAACTCTATTGTGAGCATAGTGTTTGAGCATAGTTGCTTACAAAAGCTATCTGTGTTAACGAACGAAGAGGGCTATGCATAATTCTTTTATAATAATGTGGATACTTCGATATGATAAAAGCTGTAGCGCTATTTAAAATGAATACAACGATGTATG
>OX424455.1:9968664-10001365 GCA_949152495.1 Lasius fuliginosus | reverse complement strand
CCGCCACCATCAACACCATCACCACCACACCCACCACCACCACCATCACTATCACCAAGATCACCACCACCATCGCCACTGTCACCGCTATCACTACTACCACCATCACCATCATCATTACTACCGCTGCCACTGCCACCGCCACCGCCACCTCCACTGCCACCTTCACCGCCACGTCCACCACCGCCACCGCCACCGCCATTGCCATCATCACCATTACCGCCATCGCCATCGCCACCGTCGTCGCCACCGCCGACGCCGCCACCGCCGTCGCTACTGTTGCCATTACCACCATAAGTCAACCTGAAGTACGGAGAAACGTTTTCTTCGTGGAAAAACTGTGACGTGCCAATTAATTATGAATTTTATGACACCTGGCCGGAGATCCTGACTATTTTCTTGTGTTGCCATTGCAATTGGTGTTTCTTCGTCATTGAAGCAACGAATCTACTAAATTAATACCGGTGAGGAGTACGAATTCAGCACAGGTACACATGCACCTTTTATCATGAATACATTACTCCCCTAACAGCACATATGTTCGAAAGATGTTCAGAGGACATCCAGAGGATACTTTACATCCTCTGAATGTCCTCTGAACATCTTTTGAACATGTGTGCTGTTAGGGTCCATTCTCCATCTTTCTTTCCTTTGTTCTGTCTCTGTCTTCTTTTTACGGTTTATACAGAACCATATCACTTTATTTCTTCTGCACGAGGTAATCGAATAGATGCATCGATGCACTTTTTTCTTTTTTTTCTCGTATGATGTCTAACATGTAGGATATTATAGTATACGATGCAGAGACACACGAGAGAAAAAGAGATCGTTTGGAGAAATCTTTTTCTCCTCTGCGATAATTACATATTTCTTTTTTTCGATCGACGAACTTGTAAATTTTTATTTACTCCGAAACAAACAAATACCGGTAATCTTAATGGCTCCGAACAATGAATCAGTGCGTACATTATATGAGATCTTTTGAGATTTTAACGATTCACATAAGTGCATCGCGCGGACATTTTTCGTACTATTCGTACTATTATAGCTTCTTTGCGATTAGAAAACGGTAATGTGCTTGGTTTGCATCGGTCGGTAATAGGTGCTGTTGCGATAAAAAGCTAAGTATGTTATAAAAAAATTATAAAATGGATTTCCATATTTGTGGGAACATTGAGAATACGCGGCAAAATTACGCTTCTTTGCGAATGTTCTCGCATTTCGCTCAAATTCGTTCGTAAACGTAGCGGCGTGTTCACGATATGCAAAAGAGCAAACGTGCACGAAAATCATACCGATAATGAATAGCATGGCAAGGTTTGTGCCGATATAGGCGCACATTCGTCGTATGCCCGATTTTAAAATTTCGTGAAATTAATCGCAGTGCGTTCGCAAATATTCAATCTTACATAACGTTCGCTGCTAATACGTTATCGCGTATGTATATACGCTCGCTACATTCGTGAACGTGCAGTTTGGCCATGTGTGCGAAACTCTATGTTTGCCCGGACCATTAAATACGAACAAGAAGTAAACGTGCGGTAAATAAGGCAAGGCTTCTCTGGAAGGGGTCCCAATAAGCAAGAAACATTAAATCTTTTTTTTTAAATATTGATTTTATGTAGATTTTATATAGATTTTATAAACATTTTGACATAATATTTTATAAATGTTTTGGAACTGTTACTTAATAAAATATAATATTTCTAAAAATTAAGAACACGGTGTAGAAATATTATTCTTAATGTTTTTGCGATATTACTTCCCAGTAAGCAAGAAACAACGTTGAAGAGAAACGTTGTAAACACAACATTAAGAATTACAAATTCAGGTAGAAAACAGACTAATTACATATTTGCTAATTACATTAAAAAATACATATTTGAAAACGTTATAAAATATATCATTGTAATAACGTTGAGTAAATGATTTTTTGCTTACTGGGGTGAATACGCTCGTTATAATTCTCGACTTTGAAAAGCCTAACCTCTCGCTGCATTTTTGCTGCAATTCCATTTCGCATGATGCTCGCCGTATATCGTGCACACGTAAACGAGAGCTCTCGAGCGCGCTCTGGGCGCGTATTCTCCCGGCTTTGGCGCACACGGAGCAACACAAACTTTTTTCTCATCGGACCGCTTCGCGCGGGGACCAATCAGAATTCGCGCGAGCGCGGCCGCGGCGAGAAATGGCCAACGTCGTGTCGCTGGGTTCGAGCGTATCTTTGCGCGTCGTTTTGTGAACCCCGTAGTCCGCAATCACGTTGACGTCTGTCGCCATTTCCTCGCACGGAGGAGACTGTCCGTTTATTTTGCAAGGTAACGTTTCGCCGTTTCACCCACGTCTTCGGTACAGCTGATTTTCTGTCACGGGTCGCGAATTTATTGCCGCGAGGTTCCGTGAGCGTGCGGGTGGAAAATACGCCGGATTTGAAACGCATCGCGAAGTGCATTTGTCGCGAGTGCATGTAGAGGTGCATCGTATTTAGCACGGCGGCCGCTGTGGCGGACGTGCGATCGCATTTTGCCGGCCGGCAAACCATTGTGTGAGAAAAGTGCGATCGCGAGTCTCGTCGCGGGATCGACGACGATCGAGTCGGGAATAATAGACCGGGGAAATACTCTTTACGAGATTTTTTCGCCCGTGTGAATTCTTTTCTACGGCGGCGGTTGCATCGCGTCGTGCTCCGACCGTTCGCCGCCTAATCGACACGAGTGTCATAGATAAACGTACGAACGTGCCGTGCATCGCGAGTTCCTTTTCACATTTCATTTTTCCGTTTCCATATCGAATATAATGTAATATATTCGTGTATACGATTGTACGGATATTTTCAGTTATTTGTTTTCGCGAATTTTTTTTTTTTTTTTTTTTTTTTGGCTCGGACAATTTTTACCCCGATTTTTTGAGATTCCCTCGTGCACTGATTTTTCCTAACTTTTTATTATCTCGCTATCTCGGAAAATCGCATTTTTTTTGTTAGATACAAGTTTTTAGATAGAGATATGTTTTTCAGAAGAATGGGAAAAAATAATCGAAAACCGTAATTAACAATTTAAATTTACTCAAAAGAGTGAGTTATGAGTAAATAAATTATATAAAAATGATAAGTGTTATAAATAATAGTTTTATAACTATGTTGTATATATTTTAAACTTGTTGTTTTTTGATATTAAAAATGCAGACATTTTTATTAGTAATTGTTTTTTGTATATTTTAGAGTTTCAATTATATTAATTTAATTCTATATTTAAAAAAATTTTAATTGTATATTTAGAAATTGTGTATATTATATATATATATTATATATATATTTTTTTTTCTATTTTATTGCCAGACAATATGGCAGTAGTAAATATTGGTTAATGTTGCAATTTAAAACAAAATTATGAAAAATATACTATAAAATAATTTTATTAGTATACACATATGTTATGTATTTGCACTTATATGTTAAATGTATTATATAGGTATTTTGTAGTGAATATAGGATATTTAACTCTCTAATATAATGTGTAACTTTTAAAAAATAATTTATACAAATATATATATTTGTATGCAATATATATTATAGAAAATAAAAAATATACTTTATGATCATAATAATTTATATATAATCTAGTATATTAAAATGAAAGACTTTGATTAATATAGTAGTTGTTATTGTTTCAGCAATGGCAGAAGGAAATGGGGAAATAAAAATGGAAGAAAAACAAGAATTGGAAAATTTGGAACGGACAGAAGATTTTAACAAACTTATGCAATATGGGCTAGATGAGAAAGTGGCTGCCAAACTGGACGAAATTTATAAGACAGGAAAATTGGCTCATGTTGATCTGGATGAAAGAGCTCTTGATGCTTTAAAAGAATTTCCAGTCGATGGTGCGCTAAATGTGTTGACACAATTTCTGGAATCCAATCTAGAACATGTATCTAACAAATCGGCATACCTTTGTGGAGTAATGAAGACATACAGACAGAAAAGTCGTGCGGGTCAAGGAACAGGCACTAGCACAACACCCAAGGCCCCGGATGAGGACAAAATCAAAGTAATTTAAAGTGCAAATTATTAAGTGCATTTATACAAGTTGATTACATTAATTTAAATTTCTCACAATTGTTAATTTTATTGTTTAGTTAATGCTTATGTAAGTGGTATTTTATAGTGGTAAAAAATAATTTTAGATGATTTTGGAGAGAACAGGATACCCTTTGGATGTAACTACTGGACAAAGAAAATATGGTGGTCCTCCACCAAATTGGGAAGGTCCAACTCCTGGCACTGGATGTGAGGTAAATTTAAATATATATATATATTTTTTTTTTATTATAAAATGTTTAATATGTATCTTTATTTTTAAATAGTTTTTTAATATATAAATTTTTCTCAAAAATATCAGATATTTATCTTCTTGCTTGTTATTTTTTGAAATTATTACATTGAAAAAATGCTTGTTATTTTTTGAAATTATTACATTGAATATTTTTGTAAAAAGGTATTTTGTGGCAAAATTCCAAAAGACATGTATGAAGATGAATTAATTCCGTTATTCGAAAAATGCGGAAAAATTTGGGATTTGAGACTGATGATGGACCCCATGTCAGGTTCCAATAGAGGATATGCATTTATCACATTTACTAATAGGGAAGCTGCACAGCAGGCTGTTCGAGAGGTATGTCAGTATATACTTTTCCTCAGATCTTCATTATTATTGTGTAGTTTACATATGATTTATATATTTATTTATTTCTTTTTTCCCCCTAGTTACAAATATCATTATGGATAATTTAAACATTTTTATTTTTTATTTTTAAAATTTTTAGAAATGTTACAAAATTGTTATTGCTTACCAAAATAATACTCCTTCGAAATGATTAAATTAATAGAGATCTCAGTTTCTAAATGTTCTTTAAATGTTTAATGAGATTTTTAATAATCTCTGATGGTATTGAATAATTATTGAATTTTATTTTATGTGACTTATAATATTATGGTTGAGCCATATATAATAATGTTGATTGACTAATAATATAGTAAAGTAATACATATATATATTTATATGTTTATTTTATGTTTTTAAGAATTTGCTTCTCTTTTTTTTTGCTGAACATTTCGAATGACTGTTATGTATTCCTATGTGGCTTGTTCTGCATTGTCCATTTTATATTTCTTTTTTTTTTATACAGTAGACTTACACATGGACATATTATTATTTTGTTCAATCTGTATAACCTTTTTCATAATTTTATTAATTTATATTTCTTTAATATATATACACAATAATATATATATACAGAGAGAGGATATCCTACTTTAAATAACACATGTGAATATCTTTGAAACTTAATAATATCGAAAAATGTTTCGGAAAACATTGAATAGTTTTGAAAGAAAAACATAATCTAATGTCAATAGTTCTTTTGTAGATGGAGATGTCTTTTGAGAGGAGATATGAAGATCAACTTCATTTTTTTAAATGGAATTATATACTTTTGAATGCATTAATTGATGCAGCTCTTCATTCACTATGAAAAAGTATTAGGGTATTTATCGAAAAGCCATTAGTTTAGACAATATTTTAATATTGATTTTATTGTTGCGAAGTAATACTAATAGTACGGTATGTACCTTTTTAAAGTTAGTGTTCACAAAAGAATGTCTTTTCTTTTTTAACATTGATCAGGCTTTACTCTCAATCTTCTAAATGATATATCAATTCTTTTACACATTTTACTGGAAATTTATTAACATTGCTTGAAGATTTCTTCACTTCAAGTTGTTTGTCAAAATAGAAGAGTTCTCCTTTTTTATTTTTTTTTATTTTATAAACTTTATTTAAAAAATAAAGTTTATAAAAGAACTCTTCAAAAAATAATCCAATCATATCAGATTCGATCGTCTTGATGAAAAGTCGAATGACCAGCTCATCCAATCTAATTGGAATACTTCTCATTTTAAATGGCTTGAGCTGTATTATAATAAGCAGGGGCACTGTTTCATGTTGAAACACATTGATATTTTCTAGAAACCATAAAAGTTTCTTTAAGTAAAATCCTTTGTCATCAGTAAATGTACTATGAAGAAAATATGAATCAATAATATACCCATAATATCATGTTACACCTTAAAAGACACTGCTGTGGAACAGGATAATGCTAGTGCGAATTATTTTTAGTCCAATAATGACAGATTCGCTTACTCTCTGTTAGTAAAACTTGCTTTGCCAGAAAACAAAATATATAAAAAAAAATAATGGATTTTAGAATATTTTATGCTGAGAGTTTCTTGACAGTGAATTGAAGTTTGTAAATAAAATCATCACTTAATGCTTGATGCATACACACATACGCGCACACACACACACACACACACACACACACGATACAAATATTGATTTCTTTTAATCATTGATTGAAAAAGTTGTGGAGTGCAATTTGACAACTATTATGGGGATTTCCAGCTACTATTGTTATAATTGCAACATTTTGTAAATCTGATGACAGTTGATGGACTTTTCTGGGTAAGTCTGTCTGTCTGACGAATGACAGTGTAGTTTAAATATCGTTGGTTTGAGTATCTTTCATGATATTGTTGTGAGGCTTCTCTGCAATGTCCACAAATAACATTCTCCCAATATTAAAATTATGTCAACAATTTTGTTTGGAGTATAATCTGTATTTGTCTTTTCCGAGAAGAGAAAAAATATCGGTGCCCTAACTACACTTTTTATTGTATAAAATATCGGGACTCGATCCTAAAACCTCCCCCTCTCAGTAGGCAGCCACTCTGCCACTGACAATGAGTGAGCCATACCATATCGCCCCATGTCACCATATTCTTTCTGCTCGCTTATATATTCTCTCTCTACAAATCTACCACATTTAATAATCTCAGAAGCGAACTTCGGAATTGCTGAGATAGGAAAATCTTAAGCAATTATAATTATTTGAAAGTACATCTATACTACCTGATCCTATACGAAATCGTTCGTTTATAAACATCCATACGAGTATAGATGTTAGAGGTTACACATAAATATATTGAAATAACGCGTGCGTGAGTACTACTTCGCAACATAAAAATTAAAATATCTTCTAAACTAATGGTTTTTTGGTAGATGTATATCAATATTTTTTTACAGAATGTGAAGAGTTGTATCAATTAGTGCGTTCAGAAGTATATGGTTTCATTAAAAAAAAAAAAAAAAAAACGAAATTGATCTTTATATATATATATACCCTTCTACCTATAAAAAAAACTATTGACATCAAATTATATCCCTATCAAAATTTAATTTTTGCTTAAGATATTTTTCTTTATCACCAATAGTTTTGAAGATATTCGCATGCATCATTTAAAATGGGACACCCTACACACACACATACACATACATACACAGGGTGTCCCATTTGATTTTTAATGCTCAAGTGTCGTGAAGAGGATTTTTTTTTTTTTGAAAAAAATATTTTAAACTAAAGTTACTTGGTTTCAAGAAAGTACACATACAATGCTGATTTTATGTTAGTTTGACCTTGCATAATCTTTCCAAGATCAGTTATGTCAGGGTTATTTAGATTTTTTTAAATGAATCCTCACTTTTTATTGTATATTCTTAATGTTGACATCGAGATATTTTTGAAACATGATAAAGCCTTGTTTCGTTTAGTTATTACTTTCTGAGTTACCTTGAAATTTACAATACTTTCAACATTTAAGAAATCGCGCGTAATCGGATAACGTATCTTATAATAATGTATTTTGGGTACTAATATGCGAATTTCAATGAACCATTGCTACAACTGCGAGGATCATTACGATTTTAGTTTTATACCATCTCTCGATAAATTTATACTCCAAATTTATACTCTAAATTTATACAAATTTAAAAAAGTATAATTTGTTATCAATCTGTATTCAGGTTGCTTCACCACTAAGTTTTTAGAATTTAATAACAACAGTAATAAAAGTATCATATTATATTCATATTTTTAATTAATTGATATTGTGCTTAAGGGTTGATAGGAATGATGGGCAAACTCCGAATTGATGTTAGAGACCCCGCGCAGTGATAGTACGAAGCTCCGGCTTCAGCATTACCAATGCCGAGAAATAAATTCTCGGTCTCTATGTACAGATGTGTTCGTACACATACTAACATCATTATATTGCTAGCGCGGACACATCGCAGAGAGGAAGAAGAGAAAAGAATCGACGCTATTCTTGTTCTTCTCTCATGTCGATAATATATGAAGCATTGACAGCGATCAAAGCCGAAGCGCATTGCTTTGTACGAGATCTGATCTGAAAATGCTTTCTGACCTCTTATGGCAAAAAGCAGTAATACAACAAGAGTGGCCCTCACTTTTTGTGAATTTTATATGAAGGTGATAGCACGATTATCGATCCTTGTCTGACATTATCTTCTAGCAGTTACAATTTAATTTTATAGACAATTATATTATCTTGATCTCTCTTCGATTATGCCGATGTTGTCGCATAATCGCATTTGTTGTATAAGTACTGATAGCATAAAAGTGTAAATAATATGTAACGTCAGTACAAGATGTTCAGTCTGTCTCGCTAAAAGCTCAAGTTCGAATCCATAGGCATCAACAAAATTTTTTTTCGTTATATATTTGAATATATAAAAATTATTACATCTTTTGTAAAGGTAATTAATTTAAGAAAAATTCTTAAAATATTGAAAATATTTATGCCATTTTATAATTACACACATTTTGTACAAAAAAAAATTTATTTTGTAAATAAATTAATGTAATAGATATAGTAAAAGGCAAATGGGAGCCAAAGCACAGTAATTGAGGCGCAGTCAAATGTTTAAAAAACTTTAATTACATTGAACGCCTCAATTACTGCACTTTGGCTCCCATTTGCCTTTTACTATATCTATTATATTTCATATTGGAGCTTAATTATATCGTTACTTTCTGTATTTTTATAATCAATTAAGTAACTTCTTTATTATAATAAATTAATGTATTCTGTAATAAATCAAAAAATAGCAGATATGAAAAGATATTATTTTAAACATTCTTTCTTAAATTAATCGCCTCTGCAAAAAAATGTATTTAATAATTTTATATATATTTAAATATATTATTTAAAAAAATGTTGATGACTATATACATATATACATATATATATATATATATATATATATATATACAGGGTGTCCGGAGTCAACCGCATCACCCGTCGTGTGCAGGTAGAGGCAGTTAAACTGAGTAGAAAAGTCCTGTACCGTTTTGCGATTTTCGCAATAATTAATAAGAAATTAAATAAAAAAGAGCGGCCAATCTGTGCGAGTAAAAGCGCGCGGCGAGAAGAGACCTCCTACTGTTTACGTGATTCTTGTCGCGCGGCGAAAATAAAAGCCTAATGTTTACGCGGTTGCTACGCACACGACAAAGCGGGGAGGAGCACTCTACAAAGGACGATGGATAAATACGAGCAATGCATAACGTTGGACCCCCGCGTGGGCTGTCTCTTCTCGCCGCGCGCTTGAACTCGCGCGTATTGGCTGATCTTGTTTAATTTATTTCTCATTAATTATTGCGAAGATCGCAAAACAGTAGAGGACTTTCTTACTCGGTTTAACTTGCTCTATCAGCACACGACGGGTGATGCGATTGACTCCGGACACCCTGTATATTGATTGAACTATTGATTGTTTATTCAGACTTGAATTTTTAACATAACAGACTGAACATCCTATACTTTATTATTACCTATTATTTATGAATTACATACACATATATATATGAATTACACACGCGCGCGTGTGTGTGTGTGTGTAACAATTTCGAGCAAAAAATATATATTACATAGTTTCGAACAAAGAAAATTAATCAATTTTTCTTGAAAATAAAGTAGATTATATTGTTTGCTTATATCTTGTATGTTCTACGATCTATGTAAAAGCGTTAACTAAATCTCGCATCACGCTGAGTTATTTCCTTTGCGACACGATAAATGAGAAATCAATTAAGGATCAAGGCATTCTTGTCTTATTAACTATATCTATATTTATTTAATCTGTTAGCCATTATTCCACTGTTATTTTTTATCATACAATATTGAATCACACACACATAATTTTTAGTTACAATTTGTACATATGTATGCGCGCGCGCGCGCACGCACACACACACATTCTTACACACACACACACACACACTATACACACACACATACATACAGGGTGTCCTAAAATTACTTCCTTTTAATAGGAGATTCCTTAGGTTATTTGGAGATGATATTTCCTCAACGAAAATGTCGAGGCACCAATAATTTTCGAGTTATAAGTGATTGAAAATGAAGGGCTTTTTGCAAACTAAGCTTTATGGAGAATTAAAATATTAACAAAACTACATTCTTCAGTTAATTTTAGGTCGAGTTTAATTTAATAGAATTTTAATTTAAAGCTTACAAAGATATATGATGGCAAAAATTGGGAGCTTGCAAAAAATGATGACCTCCCTCGATATTTTCATTGAGGATCAAGTTTAAACTTGATGTCGTACAAAAAAGTGTTTTAGACAAAATTTATAGGATTTTGAGGGAAAAAAGTTGATAATCTTGAATTTTAACTAAGGTCATGTGTGTGAAGATCAACCTAGTTTTTTAAAATGGAAACCTTAATTTTTTTTTATATAAATTGATTCCTCGCAAGATTTTGCTTAAAAAGTTTACAAGGGTAGGATAGCCAAAAATTGAATAGTTTGAGATATTTTACATTTTAATTTGACATTTTTTACATAAATTATGAAATATCTCGTAAAATATTCACTTTTCAATGATCTTACTTCAAGACTTTTATGCAGAGAATAATGAATGGAATCAATTAGTATAAAAAAACAGTTGTTTTTAAGAAAAAGTATGTAATTTGCAATGAGCAGCTATATACTTTTGGCCATCTTACCTTATAACTTTTTATGTTGAATATTGCGAGGAATCGATTAATATAAAAAAATTAGGGTGGTTTTATTTTTAAAAAAACTAAATGATCTTCACATAACCTTGAAAAATGACCTAATGTAAATTAAAGAGTATCCATTTTCTCCTCTAAATTTTAAACCCTATAAATTTTATCTGAAACATTTTTTGTATGACTACAAGTTTTTAAGAGATATACAACTGTTTCCATTAAAATGGGGACACTTTGTGTACACGCACACACACGCATTCACAGAGTGTCTCCAAATTCGAGAGTATTAAGATCGCAGTACAAAAGTTCATGAAAAATTTAGTTATAAAAGTAAATACCATTTTTGATTCTAAAAAATAGTTGTTTTAAATATAAAAGTTTAAAATTTTATTAATTATGTGCGCCGGTTAAAGAATATTCTGACAATGAGTCGAATGTATAGTGATGTTAGTTATCAGAGACTTCACGATCATTGACGGCAAACAAAAAATTATATTGCTGTTCGCACACTAGCGCACATGTGTATGATCAACGAAAATATTGATTTCGCTAGTTGTCACAGTAAATATATGTAGTAAAGAAAATAAATTCCAAATTACATAAAATTTGTAATTAAAAGTGAATCAGTTGTTACACATAAAGTGCGATAACATTTGGAAATATAGTTAATAATTTGCATAACTACAAATTATAATAGTTACATATGAGAAGGCTTTTGGAAAAAATAATTTCGAAAAAATGAAAATAGTTTTAGCAAAATACTCGCGTGTGTGATATACATATTTGTATATGTATACCACATATGATTTCAAATTTTAATGTGAAATCAGTAATATTAATATTTTGTTAACATGAATTATAATCTTATAATAACACTTCGTAATCTGCAATGAAATAATTTTATGTAATTTGGAATTTATTTTCTTTGTTACATATATTTACTGTGACAGTCAGCGAAATTAATATTTTCGTTGATCATATACATAGTTGTGCGCTAGTATTCGAGCATACAATCGAGCTAGTATACAATCTTTTGTTTAGCGTTAATGATCGCGAAAAACTCTGATATGTATCACTATACGCTCGACTCAGAATATTCTTTAACTGACGCACATAATTGGTGAAATTTAAAATTTTTATAGTTAGGAAACTACTTTTTGGAATCAAAAATAGTATTCATTTTTATAACTTAGTTTTTCGTGAACTTTTGTGCTGCAATCTTATTACCCTCGAATAATATCTTATTAACCTCGAATTTGGAGATACCCTTTATATAAGCAAACATAAATATCATAAAAAATGCGCACATGCTAGTCTTGTTGCGCTACTGCTTTCTGCCATAAGAAATCTAAAAACATTTTTGGAAATTTCGGATAAAGCGATACATTTCGGCTTTGATCGCTATCGGTGCTTCATGTGTCATCGGTTTAATGGAAACAAGGTTAGCACAATTTTTATCTGATATCTTTCAGCAATCGTATCCGTGTGCGTAGTACAGTAAAGTCTTCTTAAATTTGGCTCCGTTAATTTAATAAGGTACCCCTCCATACGTACTTTCATAAACTCTAAGAGCCTATCCAGACAAATTTGCATAGTCGCATAAACAAATTGATTGGTCCATTTCCTTATGCATTTGCTTATGGACCAATCAATTTCCTTCTGCATATGTTTATGCGACTATACAAGTTTGTCTGATAGGCCCTAAGGGCGGGAACACACAGACTTTTGCATAACGCATAAGGAAATCCTGGGGATAGAAATGAAGGACTCTGATTGGTTGATTCCTTTATGCGTTATGCAAAAGTCTATGCTCCCGCCCTAACGTCGCGCCCGTTCCATGTCATAATGGTTCGCTGGATGATTGCGCATGCATCTGTACTAATCTGCACTTGATAGCTCATAGTGCAACTAATCTGAACGTGAGGCGGCAGCTCTGTGCGCACATCTGCGTTCGCGCAAGTACACGGCAATTACACGTGCAGCTTCGCGCTGTAGTGAGAGTATTGGTGTTTGTATCTACACAAACGCTATATATTATGGATGTGTTCGCTTTAGACGCTCACGCGCTTTAAATTCTTATAAGCATTTACACCGTTCGTTTTGGCGTTATAAGTGCTCATAAAGGCTGCGTTCTGAAATTCACTGCTAGTACTGGAAATCTAATATCGGCTCCTGCAGACAGGATGCATCAACGCGTTACGCGTGGTGAAATACTACGCGATAGCCAATCGATTTATAGTTTGTCCATAAGAGCGAAAGGTTGATTCGCTAGCGCGTCGCTTCTTACCGCGCGTAACGCATTGATGCGTCTGTCTGCAGGAGCCTTATACATATAGGTCTGTTCTTGAGTAAAAAAGATAAACTCTGAACTAGTGCAGCCAGTTCAGCTATAAAGAACAGACCTATATGTAACGTGAACTATAGATTTCCAGTATTGGCAGTGAATTTCGGAACGCAGCCATAGTGAGTTATGACATCGTGATGTTATAATTCATATTAACAAACGCTTAAAGTGCAAATTCATGAGACGTTTAAGGCCATTGTATGTGAAAAAGTCGTAACCGTAAGGCCGTAAGCAATCCGAGCAATCATTCACAATGTAGTAAGAATGTTTGATTGTGATGGTCGATTTGTTCACGGATTCACGGTTGTAACTAAAACTTTTTCACGTGCAATGGCCTTTAGAGAATTAAGGTGCAAATTCATGGGACGCTTATTGCAGCGTTGATTTCGTTGTAACGCTAACATCATTGAGCTCTATAATATACTGGAACGAGCCTTCCTTATACTATTCTATAGAAAATCGGGGAGAATTAGAAAGAGATATATATTCTTGAGTGGATCTTTATCTCTTTTTACATTATACCATCTGAACTGAAAAAAACATTTCTCATCAAATATTTAGCAATAAAAGCGATATAGCAGTACGCAGCTTCCTGTTGTTTTGATTTTCTTTATGAATTTAAACAGTGAAATTGGAAATGGTTGTTAATTATTTTTATTTTTCAATTCGTAAAGTACACATGAAGTCAATATTTCTGACTATGGCCGGTATTTATAGTCCGTTCTTATTTCAAGACCGTCTTAAGTAATGTCTTAAGATGCTAATACGGCTCTGTGATTGGTTTATGACATCTTAAGATTGTACTTAAGACGGTCTTAAATATAAGAACCGACTATGAATACCGGCCTATGATACTAGCATCAACTAATCAGCGAATCCTTGACAAAGATAGCGATCCACCCAGCATCTATGTATCCTTTTCTACGAATTAGGTCATTCTCCCACCCTTGAAGGTTTGCTCCAGTATGTTAGAGCTCAATGGCTGGCGCAAAGAAAAACGTATATAGCGCGGTATAACCTATCTATCTATGTGAATATGGCTGATAATAATAATATGGCTAATAAGATTACAGTTGATCTTATAAATATCGCGAAACAAATATTATTTTAGAAACAACCACAAAAAATAAAATCTATTTTCCATTGAAATGTATAACAGTTTATGAACTTTTCTTATATTCAAAAATACGTTTTTAAATAAATATTTACATAAGAAATAGTTAAAATTTACAAATATTTACATATATTAAAAAATATTAATAAATTTAAATAAATTTAAACTTTTTTATTATAAGAGATGATATAGCCTTTTCCACGTAATCTTGTAGCCATGTGGAATTTTTAAATAAATTCTAGGAAAAAGAAGTTTATAATTGAATATAAATGTATAAAATGTTTTCTTTTTCTTGTATAATTTCTATTTGTATATGCAGGAAAATAATAAGAAGAATAATTGAAAAATAATTAGAATAATTTTTGTATTGTTTTTTCTTTTTAGAAAAAATACAATTTGAACAAATCAGAAGAAATTGCTTATATATTGTATATGGGCAATTTTTTCTTTTTATACATATAATTATATGTAGGCAATTTTTTTCTTATTTCTTCAAATTTAATTTTTAATTATTTTTTAATTATTTTTTTGTATATACGAACAGAGATATATACGAACAGAGATTATAAAAGAAAGAAAATATATACAGGATGTCTCATAATCTCAGTACAATATTTTAATAATGTATTCTAGATGTAAAATAGAGTAAAAAATGTGTGGATACATATTTTATAATTATATATATTTATATTTGATTATATATGGACTTTTTCCCGGGATGTTTACTGAAAAATATACAATTATCTATATTTTTATTATAACAATTATGATCATTTCATCGTCATTAAATAATTTTAATAAAATTAATGTTTGCGCAAATAATGTAGGAATTAATTCTTGTTTATTTATTTTGATGCGCTTACAATCGCTCATAAGTGCCAAGACGAAGTGCTCTGTTGGTTTAGTATGAGCGCTTCAAAACCAAAAGGAACGATTTAAAATAGCGCTTATAAATGTTCAAAGCAAATGCACCCCACATATGCGTTGCAAGACAAAAGCAAAGCGATCGTCTTTCTTTATCAAGTGATCAGTGTACTACGGAAATTTCTCCACGATCCGCACTTTATATACACTAGTACGGATCTAATGATATTCGTGCGTAGTTTATTATTTTATCTCAGAGAAGTAATATTGTCTCTCACAAAACTTCTTTTACATATTCCTTACAAAGGTGACAAAAACTAAAGAGCCGGGAATTTTGCAATTTAGCTTTTGAAAATTTATAAAATACAAACCCGTTCAAAATGTGGCCAACTTGACCTGTGATTAATTGTTGTTGTTTGAAATTTTATTTTGATCAAAAAATTGCATTTGCAGAAGATGCTGCTCATTATAAATATCATAATTTTATTGAGATTTTCTCTGAATTTCCGAATTCGTAATTCACGGCCGATCGGCAGGTTTCCATAGGCCTAGTTTACACCAATCGTTTGATACGCGTAACAAATAGTAAATAACTAGTAAATTGGTTTAGTCATTGGCTGATCAGCTCAAATGCACTACTTGATACGAGTATCAAACGATCGGTGTAAACTAGACCATATTCTTTCTTGTCGATCTTTAAGCTAGTAACAATTGGTAACACTGAATGTGAGAAAAAGAGAATGAGATGTTATCCGATCGCGCGACCTTTTAAATGTCGAAGATAAATTTTGAAATTGGTAACTTGGAAAGTACTAAACAAAAAGAATTTAATTATTATAGTTTTGAAGTTGTCTTAACATTATGGAGCTTTAACCGTATGCGATAAAAGGGAATTTCCATTCAAAAAATTTAAGTGATCTTGATATAACTTTGGTAAGATTACTTAAGGTTAAATTAAAATCAGCATTGTACGTTCCTTTAAAACTAAGTAACTTTTGTTTGAAACATTTTTTTTTCTTTTTTCAAAAAAATTTATCTTATATCAAGATATTTGAGTATTAAGAGATATTAAAAATAAATTGTGAGACACATTGTATGTATGTGTATGTATGTGTATGTGTGAGTTATGCACGCGCGCACGCGTGCGTGTGCGTGTGTGTGCGTGCGTGTGCGCATACATATGTATGTATGTGTACACATATTATGTATATATGTCGCACATGGAGGTACGTGCGCGTGTGTATTTAGCTAAGAACAATCCACATAATGTATGTTTTATATGCATATGTCCCTGACCATTTATATTCGTGTTTACGCAGTTATATATCCAACTGATCCCGAATATTTAATAACACTGAGAAATATACATTAATGATGTCCTATGGATGAGTTTCTTTTTCCAGCTCTCCTCTTTGCTCAGTGGGCAAAATTGGGAGTGGAGAACCTTTTCGAAAATCACAATGATTGTGTGGTCTAATTGGTTAGGGGTATATTTACCTAATTGGTTGATTCTCATTAGACAGTGACAATTTTTGTAACAAAATTTTGGAAAATGTTAGGCTTAAAATTTGTTTACAGGAGTACATGATACGTGAAAGGCCGGTTTCCTATATTGTGAAGATTCGAGCGACAAAGCCATGCCAACTTTCTCGCTTTCGTGGAAATCCACGCTATATTGTTAATAATAATTGTATTCTAAATTGCAAAAAAAATTTTTTTAAATTTCGCTATCTTTGCCGTAATTATCTTAAAAAAATTACGAAACTGCCTCATTGGAACAAAATTAGGCATGTGTATGTTTTCTTCATCCCACAGCTCGATAATCACGAAATAAAACCCGGCAAGAGTCTGAAAGTAAACATTAGCGTTCCTAATCTACGACTTTTCGTGGGAAACATACCAAAGTCAAAAGGCAAAGAGGAGATCTTGGAGGAATTTGGTAAATTAACAGGTAAAGTGAATTCGAGGCGTGTGACCTACCTCTACCTATTACCTACCTGTCTTACCTGTATTGTATAACTTATAAGAGTGGTAGTTTTTAAGTAGTGGTTGTAGATGGTATGGAACTATATGGAGCATCCAAGGATCACATTGACTCCATAATCTGCGAATACACACCTTATGGCACCTTTAGTTCTGGTTCTCCTTGCCTCTCGGTTTATTAGTGAACAGTAACACCTCTCTGGTCCAAGTCTTCTTTTCCTCACATATTTTAGGTTGAGTTACGAATTTATCTGCTTCCTACTCTATACATGCGATTATCTTATCCCTCTGCTTTCCCTGTTCCTGATTTTGTGTAACCGATCAATCAATCTTTATTACTGATCTACTTCTTCGTCTTCTTTTTTTGAAAAAGGTACGAAAAAGAGACGATGAGAAATGGAAAGAGAAAATGTGGAAGTTATATACTTTTAGATTATTTTTACTTATCGACAGAAAAATTTATATGCTGTCTTGCACCATTGCAATTTTGCAATATGCAAAGGTGATTCATGACTAAGTCTCAAGCTTTGGGGGTATGGGAGATTTGCGTGGACCGCTGGGGCGTTTGGCTCGCTAACAAACGGACAGGCACTCCCCCACTCTACGATATCGATCCTGAAACTGCCATACGATCCACCACGATCCTTCGAGAATCTTTGACGTTCTCTTATGTACCCTCCCCCTCCCCTTCACCCCCGAAGGGCGCTTCATGAAATCCCATGTTCAGACAGCCAATAAGCAGGTGAAATCATAAATGGCAAGCTTAATTGGCACTTTCCTTCCACATTATTCTTACAGCTGAATGATTATGAGATTCGGAAAGGGAAAAAGATTGGTGTTACCGTATCATATAACAATCATCGCTTGTTTGTGGGAAATATTCCAAAGAATCGAGACCGAGATGACTTGTTCGAAGAGTTTACAAAGCACGCACGTAAGTTGACAATTGTCCTTAAATCAGCGAGCAGTTATACCAATGGAAGTTCTATTATGGAAGAGATGATAGAACAAAAATTTCTTATAACGAATCACGAATGTTTTCTAGCAGAGATGTGCCAGGTGGGTTTAAATTCAACCCTCTTGCATAAATGTTGAAAAAATCTTGCAATGAATTGATGAATTTTCAAAAAAATCGAAAGTTTTATTAATTATTTTCGGAGATTATTGATATTTGGTAATGCTGACGTATTTATTTATATAAGCCAAATGTGAACTCTTCATCGTGTGATTCCTTCATTTTTATTTCCAGTTATTTTGGGTTGTAAAAGTGCACTGTTGCAATAAATAGAAATAATCGTAATTGTGTATAATTGTATCCTACAACTATATGAGTTTACACTGCAATTCTGTTTGAGTCATTTGTTCTACATATTTTCTTACTTCTGTTTGAGTCATTTGTTCGACACTTTTTCTTCTGTAGCATACAATACAATATATATTTATAATACGAATTTTCTGTTTTATGCATTTTTAAGAAATTTTAATTTAAGAAATTATATTTGATTTTAAAACAGATTTTAAAATTTTAAATAGAAGGACAAATATAATTTTATAGTGAACAGTATCATTTCATTCTTTTATTTGTACATATTTATGAAAGAGAGAAAGTATTAAAACAATTTATTTTTTTCTTTATTTTATTTATGTTCTGAGATATATGTCCATAATATATTAAACTTTTATAATATATTAAAGATATGATATTAGGAATATAATCGCATTTTATGAATGAATAAATATATGTTTATTGTGACGTCTTTAAAAATGAATTTAACAATGAATTTAATATAAAATAAAACATACTGTTCGTATGGTGTAAATATAAATCTGATAAAAGAGAATGATCAGTATGATGGAACGAATGTGTCTGATAATCACTATATTTTGTATGTGTGTGCATAAGATTCTTGCATGTAACATCAGAGAATATGGACACAGAGAGGAGATTAATGGAAAAAAATACAATGATAAGGGCAAAACGTCATTATTAAATTGATGAGGCACAGGAATGATTTAGAAGTTAATTTTAAGAGAACAATTTATATAATGGTACAAGGCATCTAATTATTTTTTATTATTACACATCGTATGATAAAATAGATCGAATATAGTTAATCCATTATTATATTTTTACAAATAAAATGTTTACATACACATCAATACAATTAGGGTGCTTTCCAGCAACGAAACACAGTCGTACACTGTGTGACACAGTGTTACACAGTATCGACTTGTAGTTGGAACGCTGCTTAGCTTTCTTACTTCACCATCAGAGTGCAGGGATGCACTCACTTTATATAGCTTTTTCAAAGTTTTAAGTTTTCTTAAGGGGGGGGGGGGGGATTAAAAAGTTTACCTCCTACTGCAATATCATTCCATAGAAAAGAAAAATGGTATTAAATGTAAAAATGTTGGTATCTAAGTGACACAAAACGATGACAGTCGAACACAGCTTTTTAGCCATGTATAATTGTGTTGACTTGTGTCGTAGTTGGAAAGCACTGTTAGTAAGTAATTAAGGAATTTTTAAGTATATTACATATATTATATAAGTTTAATATACGTGAAACCAATGGTTTGCTGTTTAGATTTATTATTAGTAGTATGTATGAGATGCCTTGTTATCCAAATATCTTCTAAACTGAATTTCTAAACTGAGAGGAAGGAGAGAAGGACTGTTTTTGAAAAATACTTTGTGAGAGAAATAAATCTTCCCCTGGAAATTGTCAAATTGCTTATGTTTGACAATTTCTCAGTACTTTTGGAGAGGATCTGTCAATTTAGAAATTAGAATGAGATATTTATCAGAGAGAGAGAGAGAGAGAGAGAGAGAGAGAGAGAGAGAGAGAGAGAGCGAAAAATACGAACGATATTTTGCCATATCTCAGGATTAGAAGACGGAGAGTAATATATAATATTAGAGTGTCAATCTTTGCGTATATATATGATCGAGTTATTGCATGAGAATTCTAATAGCATGAGAATTCTTCTTAATAATATAGTGTTTATATGTCTTGAAATGATTAATCTTCGAATTTTTCAAATACGCAGATTCAGTAAAAAGTGATAAAGAAGGTTTTAAACGTATATCGAAAGAGTGTGTTACAGAATTTAGAGAGCTTTCAATCTTTCTCTTTGTAGTTATTAATAACATCTTTGCATTTTTTCTGTTCTTTTAATCTTGGTTATCTGTAGCTTTTTATTCCAAAATTTTATTGTGACACAGTTGGTGACGTAATATCTCTCTTATTTTTATTTATTTTATATTTAATTCTCTTGGATAGTTTGTTTATCAACAAAACTTTATTTGATTAATGTTTCTTTTAATTTGTTTTTTATCTTTTTTAGACTTAAAGTATATTAGTTTTTAAAATGTGCAAAAAGATGACTTAACGTCTGTAAATAATAAAATAGAAACATTAATTTCAAAAATTATGTTAAAAAAATAAAATAAAATTTCGTGTTTTGAAGATACATACAATCAAGTGCTATATTATAGATATTTTGCAAATTGAATAACATAGTATCTAACTGATCTTTCATTACATTATTTTTTTTATCTTTAGTTTACTAAATACTGGCTTTAAATACAAACAAGCAGTATTTTTTATATTGAGTATCAAGAAACAATTAAAAATAAGTTGGAAATTAAAAGCCATTTATTATAATATCTACATGTCTTATAACAAAACTTTTATGTATGAGTAATTATTATTAATCGAAATCTATAATCTATGATAATTGTATTCTGTAAAATGAGAGAGAGAATATTGTGATAAATATGATTTAATATTTTGATACATTAAATATTTAAAAATGTTTAAGATAATGTATCTACAATAAGACTATATAATGCAAATCTCTAGCTCACGGTAACATTGTATATGAAAACGTAATAGTTGTTTAGATCTATATTTTGTTTTTGCAAAATTTCTCCATTTTTTATTATATATAATAGCAATCCTTAAAAATTTCGCGATTGACAATCAAAGTTCGAACGAATCTCATCCGCTTCTCGTATGATTTTTTTTCCGATATATAGCTGGCCTGACGGAGGTGATTATCTACAGCTCACCAGATGACAAAAAGAAGAATAGAGGTTTTTGTTTTTTGGAATATGAATCTCACAAAGCAGCTTCCTTAGCCAAGCGAAGGTTGAGCACTGGACGTATCAAGGTTTGGGGATGTGATATTATTGTTGATTGGGCCGATCCTCAAGAAGAGCCAGATGAACAGACCATGTCCAAAGTAAAGAGTGATGCAATTGAATTTGATTATTATTATACAATTATGCTATATTTTATAGTCTTTTTTATTGGTTATGCTACACAAGTTAAGCAAATTGTTGCAATGCAAATTACTCTGTTTCAGGTACGTGTGCTTTACGTACGAAATTTGACGCAAGATTGTTCCGAGGAGAAGTTGAAGGAAAGCTTTGAACAATATGGCAAAATTGAGCGAGTGAAGAAAATCAAGGATTACGCCTTTATACATTTTGAAGATAGAGATAATGCCGTTAAGGTAAGATATATTCTAATAATACTGTTTTTTTTTTTCGTTTGATAACTAGTATATTGAAAACTCATTTTAAATGTAAATTGGTTAATGTATATTATGTGGCTTCTTTTTAAGGCAATGAACGAATTAAACGGCAAAGAAATGGGTGGATCTCACATAGAAGTTTCGCTGGCAAAACCACCGTCTGATAAGAAGAAGAAAGAAGAGATGCTGCGTGCTAGAGAGAGACGAATGATGCAAATGTTACAGGGTAGAGGCGGGTAAGCTGTCGACTTTTTTAATTAATTATTTGCGCAGCGTCTGTTTCATTATATTCCACCTCTTTGTTACATTTTGATCTCTTTATTTTATTTTTATTTATAGAAATCTAAATCAAAATGTAATATAGTTTCCTTTTGGAAAAATGTAATATTTTTCCTTTCATAGTGGATCTCCATCTCACCCGAGCATGATGGGGGGACCAATGCCAGTTCGTGGGCCTGCACAAGGGCCTCGGGGTACCGGCGCAGGTATGCGTGGACAGATGGGACGAGGCGATTACGGTTAGTATCAATTTTTTTTTCTTTTTCTTTACTGTCGTTTCATATATTTTTCAAGAATATATTCTTGCAACTTTGATTTTCATGGCAAAATAAAAAATCTTTAGTAATTTTTTTTTTATAAATGTCGTATATGGATATAGCGTACATATATATTTTTTCGTTCCGCTCGGGCAATAACAATTTTTATTTAAACATCAAATATTTCTCTCAACCAAGAGTTGTGACACATACATACATATGTATGTATGTATGTATGTATGTATGTATGTATGTATGTATGTATGTATTTATGTATATATGTATGTATGTATATATATTTAGAGCTCGAAATATATACCATGCATTCACGCGCTCGTCTATTACCCATACATTGCATGGGGTAAGCATCGATTCTGCGAGTACTCTCATCCGTGTGACATATAATTTTCAATAGATTACTGATTAATTTAAAAAAATATATATATAATAACCATAGACGTATATCTTTATATTGTTTATATGGTAATGACAAGCGTTAGTTTGCTGAACGTCATATATTATTTTGATCTATGTACCTATGATCAACATTTAGGTTTACATGTGGTTATTATTTAAATTTAGAAATTTATAAATATCAAGAGAGAGAGTATTTTTATTATACAAAATATCCGCGGAATATTCAGTTTTTACTCGTATGAAACGGATAATAAGTGCGATTGTCTATTTGTTATGTTATCCCCGATTCCCCTTTCGAGCTTTAATGCGTATTTTTTCTTTAGTAACACAAATCGACATAAATGATTATTTTGACCAAACTTTGATTAACGTAATTGTTGATTAACTTGTAGAATGACCAACAACAAAATTTTTATTATACGATAATTATATCATTAGAAATTTTGTTTAAAATGTTGGTCATTCTCTCTGTAAGTTAATCAATAATTAAATTAATCGGTCAAAGTGACTATAAGTATCGATTTGTGTCATTAAATAAGAAGGAGGAAAAGCATCTAATATACATATATACACACACAGTAGAGTCTCCTTAAGTTTGGCGCCATTAATTTTATACTCCTTTATGTGTATGTACACATACTTTCACAAACACTAACCTATCTTCCCAGAGAGCCAAAATTGAGACTACTCTATGTGTGTGTGTTGTGTGTGTGTGTGTGTGTGCTGTGTGTGTGTGTGTGTGTGCTAGCGCGCATGCATAGCGCGAAAAAAAAGTAACAAAACATCCTGATATTAAAAAAAAAAAAAAAACGATAGTATTTAGAAAAAAATATTAAAGTTGTAGAAGATTTTAAGTCATTATATAATCTCAATATGACCTTAGATGGCGTTGTCAAGGTTACCTTGAAAGTATTAAATGGAAATCCCCATTTCACTAGAAATTTGTATGTAGTTTATGTCGAGATGTTCTTAAAATAGTATGATTAAACCCTCTCTTTTATTAAGAAGAAGGACCCTCAAAGAAGAATCTCGAATTTTATAAATTAAATTTGATTATTCTCACAATTTATTTTATTATTTATTTAATTAAGCTGAACCAATTTTGTTTTTCTACGTGAGATATAACTACGATATAACATATATAACATATTTTCATTACATATTATATTTGTGAGGAAAAATACAATTAACCGGTTAATTACAGTAACTTTTATGTACCTGATAACATAACATTTACAAAGTTATCCAAGATTGTACTAATATGTAATTTAAGCGTTGCTTAAAATTCTGCAACTTTTACATTTTTTTTAAATCCATAAGTTATTCGAAATATCAGGGCATTCCTTTTTCTCAACTGTGTATATACATACGTACACGCGCGCGCGCGCACGTTCATATACAGGGTATCCTATTGGATGTTTTTTTAATATAACAGTTTAATATAACAGTTTCTCTAATCAATTTGAAAACTAAATTTTTTCTCAGCGAAAATATCGAGGCATTAATAATTTCCAAGTTATAAGCAATGGAAAAAGAAGGGCTTTTCGCTAACTAAACTTTTTGGAGTTAAATTAACACAACTACATTCGTAGGTTAATTTGAAATTTACTTTAATAGAATTTTAATTTTTAAGGCTTTCCAAAGATATATGATAGTTTCAAAGATATATGATCGCAAAAATTGGAAGCTCGCAAAAATGACCTTTTTCAACATTATCGCTGAGAAAAAGAAATCTCCAAATTGGCAAAGAATCTATTATTATCATTTTGAGACACTATGTATTGTGTACAGTGTCCCATCATAAGTGATTCCCCTTTTATTTTTTTGGATGATAGACCATAACATATATACATATCAAATTAAACTGACTCAAACTGAACACTATTGTGAGTATAGTGATTACTTATAAAAATTGTATTAAAGAACGGAGAGATATGCATAATTTTTTTACAATAATGTGCGTATTTCCATATAATAAAAGTTGTAGCGCTGTTTGATTTGAAGTGAGTACAGCGATGTATGATTCAATGTAATTATTTTCTTTAACATAGATAATTTTTTGGTATCATACAAGAGACACGTCTCCCTATGAGTATTCTTCTTAAACTTAACTCGTTTAAGCCATTGCTAGTTAGGTCGAATAAAAAATTATTTATCTTATTTAATTAATGACTAGCGACATTAAAAATTATTAATTAGTTATAGATAATTTTTGTAAACAACCACTACTCACAATAGAGTTCAGTTTGAGACATTTAGTTCGATATAGATTATGATCTATCTCCCTTATTTTTAGTTTAAAAGATAAAAGGGGATGTGTATATTTACGGTGTGAGATCCTATACACACACACAAACACACAAAGGGTGTTCTAAACATCGTAGAAAAAAATAGTTTAAAACTTTTCTACTTATTTTTCATCAAGGAATATCGTATGTAATGTATTTAATGAGCGCAAATTAATTAATACTCTGTATATACAGGGTGCTCGATTTAATCTGTCTGAGAATATTCATTTATTCTATTCAGGAAATTGTTCATAAATCACTTCATTAATTTTCTCATTTTTGCTTATAAGGTACTATATTTCATGTAATGTTGTCAGATTAAATTGAATACCCTAATATGCATGTGTATATACACACACACACACACACACACACACACATTATAGCTTTTAAATGCATGCTATAATCATGTAATATTTTGTACGTGACATTAGAAAATTGATAGTTTATTTTTATTGAGAAATAAATTTTGCCATTAAAATTTATATATTTAATTAATTGGTACATAGCTTTTATTTGCAAAGAAAATAAAAATGCAAATATCATATAATCTTTTTAAATTAATAAATTTTTAAGTTTTTAAATTTTATTTTTTTATATATTGTTTTTATATTTCAAATTGAAAATACATATATACTATTAAATATATACTATTAAATAGTTTTATAGTATCTTTTTGATAATTTTCGTATAATATAAATATCTATCATGTTTTTGAAAATTTTTCACTATGTTGCTATATATTTACTTTGGCTTATTATTTACTTTGTCGCACATGATAGGCTTCTTTGAATGTGAGTAAAAATATACTACATGAATTTTTCCATATTTTGTGATAGTTTTCTCGATTATAATCTTTATTTTCTTGATCTTGACTAAAACTCTTTACATTTTTATATTCTTATTTCAATAATATTTGATATAAGAAAGGCAAACTAACGTAAAATTCAGTAATAATTATAAATTTTTTTATGTAATGCAACATATTCTGTATGTTCTTAGAAAATATTACATTTTTCTTAAATTAATAAATGAATAAAATTATATTTAAGTAAATTGGTATAAAAAAATTATGTTACAAGAATACATAAATTATTGTTGCTTTGTCAAAGTATTCCAATGAATTTTTTCACAAGGTTGTAATGAGAGAGTACTCAGATTAGATCAAATCGATGTAAAGTTAACTTGACATATAGTAACATTTATTTATCATTTAATATAATATTTGGTCTGAATTTTTAATTTTAGAATAATTAAAGAACATTTTGTGTGTGTGTGTGTGTACGCGCGCGTGTGTGTGAATACATATATGTATGTTAGATGTGTGCAAAGCATTGTAAAAATACAAACATCTTGTTGCCTTACCACTATTATCTTCTGTGTGACACCTGTCTTTTTTGTTTTTAACAAAAGTTAATTGCATGTATATCTCTATCTGTTTTGTATTTTTATTTGGTGCTCTGAGAATTATATAGTGACAATTATTTTGTGGCAGTGCACGGAGTTTAACATGCATTGTCAGGAACAATTTTTGTATAGCTCTTCTATCTTGTTTCTGTTTTTTTTTGTGAGCGTGCGTATATTTCGCATACCTTGTGCAATGCATCATCAATTCAAAAATCTGTTTACAGCTCTCAAGGAAATAGGTAAGCCGCGATAATGAATGGTGAATGCAACAGTTGTAGAGTATCATATGTAGTTCTATATTTTTTCTTTTTACGTTAATACCTTTTTTAATATCTTTAAGTACATATTGCGAGGTTATCGAAAATGAATTTCCACCAATGCGAAAATTTAAACTCTGCGAGATTTATAAGTTTTCTTTACGATTTATTGTGGGTTAAATATTTTTGAAATTGTAAATTTTTGAATTGTATTATTAATAAAAATAAATTATCTTGGTTTTTTTTTAGATCAAGTAAAGGCAATATGAGCCGTTAGGCACAGATATGCACATGTTAAAAAATACTCAACAATTTACTACTATCTTTCGTGCCATCTAGTTGTCTCTTAGATTGTTAGCGGATTACACGATAAAGATAGAGGAAAGTGACTACTCTGCCTCTTTGTGATATTAGGTAGGCAAATTCAATACGTGCATAGGCGGAGGAAAGTAGTATGAGGATTAGTATTAGATTACGTTTAGAGTTAGATTAAGTTTGGTTATTGAATTCTATACATACTTAAAAGAGCTGTCCTATATAACTTTTGTACAGAAGAAGTGATCTGCGAGTAATCAAAGAGAGAGAGAGAGGAGGAGGAGGAGGAGGAGGAGGAGGAGCAGGAGCAGGAGCAGGAGGAGGAGAGAGAGGGGAGGGCGTATTCTCACTATTCTTTTATCAGAATATTTATTCTGCATAAAGGAGCACAAGGATTACAAAGATACAATAGAAGAAGATAAATTTTATAGCAGCGTAGTTAAAATTATTTTTATTTTTATTTCACACTTCTAACGCCATTAGCTTAAAGATACATTCGTGTATAATGTTGCTCAATAATTGGTTATCAAACTTGCTATTGGTAGACTTACATTTTACTACACTTACCATAGTTTATTATGATTTGCACTTTCTGCACTCTGCTTACACCTTCCACACTTTTGAATAAGATCGAGGAAATTTCATAATTTCATAAATATTATTATATTGTATTATTGCCATGTAAAATTTCTATTAATTACAGAAACTCTATATACAGGGTGTCCGGTAATAATCGCCGCACCTCTCGTGTGCAGGTAGAGCGGGTTAAATCGAGTAGGAAAGTCCTCTACCATTTTGCAATTACTGCAATAATTAATGAGAAATTTATTAAAAAAGATCGGCCAATCCGTGCGATCCGTACAAACATGCGGCGAGAAGAGACAGCCTAGTGTTACGCGGTTGCTAAGCGCGCGAAATGGGGAAAGCGCTCTACAATTAGGCTGTCTTTTTTCGCGGCGCACTTGTACTCGCACGGATTGGCCGATCTTTTTTATTCAGGTTCATCAATAGAATAAATCGAATTTGCAAAGCGTCACGCGGCTGTCAAGTACGGTGTACTGCCGTTACATATAAATGTGTGTGTACTCGGACACATTTATTGATATCGATTGAGAACGGTATAAATATGCTACAAATGTGGTTCAGAATAGGATTTTCGCTATAAAGACTCGCCTTTAAACAAAAAAAAAAAAAAAAATCAAAAATGATTCTGTCTTTAAAAATGTCAATAAGTAGATCAATAGTACGATCAGAATATCACAACATTTACTATATCATTAAGACACATTTATCGATAAATTTAAACTCAGACTATATGGGTCAAAATCTCTCTCAGATCGTATTAGAGCTTCAGGACTTTTAATATGTATAGAATTCAATAAGTTTGGTATAGATTAGGTATCAGAAAATACAAATTCTCCTTTTGGAAAGAAAAGAATAATTTTCAGCGTTGCTTGGCTCTTTTTCCGGAAGTGACAAATTAAAGTGGATCACATAACGAATAGTGAAGAGTCGGCGCCATATTGAAACTTATGCGCGCACGCGATCACGTGCATGTGTATATGTATACACATACACACATTTCTTTTATTTTATATCATAATAATATAAGCTATAGTCGACTGACTTATGATTTGTTTGAAATGTATTGTTTGCAAATCTGAAGTGTGAGTACAGTTCTGTAAATTAGATAAGCAAAATGCTTATTTTCCGAGTTTTCTACTTGTATATATATATATATAAGCTTATTCCTAATTTCTTACAATTGTCGTTATGTGTTATCCAGAAAGCGACATATCGTTAAAAAATGAAAAATAAAATACAGATAGATGATTTAGAATAGGAGAACTTGTCTAATTTCCAGAATTGTAACCACAGATTTAGATTCGTAACAACAATTAAAAATAAAACAATGAAACAAACTGTAAACTACAGTCAATCAGTTGCTATTAACCAGCTAACATCGTATTTAGCTGCCATTAATAACAAAAAAGGAAATCGGTGAACGATGGTGAGGGAATCAACCGACGGTGTTGTGTCTTTGTGTTATCCCCAGAACTAATTGAACTTTTGTCACTAATATAAAATATAAAATAAAGTTAAAATTAAATAAATAGAATGCGACAGTTAAAACACTTTATTCGGCATGTTTTATATAGCTACGAAATCCGCTGAACGCTACCAAAATTGCGTTTATCCCTTCTATCTATTCTCACTATAAGATCGCATTATGGCTCGCGAACGGACCAATGGAAGAAAATCGCGATTTAGTCTGCGAGTCACGTATTCGGAACTAATTGTAAGTGTTGTCAGTGAAACTGAGTTTGACTAATTTTAGCCTTTACTTAAGTAAAAGTTAAAATTAGTTATTGCCTAGTGACAATAAGTTCCCTTTCAGCCAAATGGCAACTAGTGCTCATTAGAACCAATATTCGATTCAGAAAAACTTAAATAAAGATAGAAACTGGTTCCGCTATATAACTGAATGGTACTATAGGAGGTACATTTTGAGTGCTTTGTAGTATGGATATCTGTGCTTAACGATTTGTATTGATATTCTTACTTCGGCTCTGTATGATAGATATTTTTTGTTTATAGTAAAATATTGAATTAAAAAATTATGAGTGCCAAGTTTTATCATGTTTAAAACATTATTATCGAATTAGATTATTTTTCTAAATTTTTGATAATAAACACATTTGAAATACTTTATATATTTATTTTAATTAAATTATTATATTTAGATATTTTATAGTCAGATTTGATTTGGAGTATATGAAATTTTCGAATAATCTTACACCTTTCTATCTCAAGAAATATGATGGTGATAGGATAATCAGTATATAGTTGTCCGTGTGGTACTGTTATTATATATAATTATAACTGACAATGAGTATTATTATTATGTAATTGTGTTTTTTGTTTGCTGAAACTGTATTTTTTTTATACAAGTCATTTTTTACGTCCGATATTTTATTAAATTTATTTTTGTTTTTCTTTCTCTTTTGTTTTTTTTTAATTATTAGCATTTTCAAAATTATCTTTTCCCGGCATGCCTCTTTTATAATATTGAATTAGTATTGAAATAATATATTATTTTAGTAAGTTGCTAAATTGGATATATCGTGGCTAAATTTGGGTCTATTTGTAATGTGTGTTTTTATAGATTATGATTACGACTATTACGGTTATGGGGATTATCGAGGTGGCTACAGTGATCCCTATTACGATGACTATTATCGATACGAAGATTACTATTTCGATTATGCACCGCCTCCGCCGCCTGCCAGAGGGAGAGGCAGGCAGCCTCAACCGGTGGGTCGCTTTTTTCATGGTTCTAAAAAGTCATTTTTGTTTCTGAAATTATATATAATTATTTTTTTTGTATATATTAGAGCGGTAGTTTGACTGTGGCACAGTGTTCGCGGATTCTCCTAATATGTTATACATGTTTCCAATTTTGCCTAGATCACTCTCTGCCTATATATTTTCTTTACCTGAGCGTGTGCAAATTAATGCTGGCTAACTGGCTATGCGCTAGTTTATGATTATTAAATAATGTGCAGGGAAATGCACTCATTTTAATGTGTATTATCTTCATAATATTTATAAATGCATCCACAGTATACGAATAATAGCATTCATCCGAGCTTTAGAGTTTTAGAATAAATGAGTGAGTGTGAGAGAGGGGGGAGGGAGGGGGAAGAGAGAAAACGAGTGAACGAACGAGTGAACAAATGGATGGATGGATGGATGGATGGACGGACGGACGGACGGACGGACGGACGAACGAACGAACGAACGAACGAACGAACGAACGAACGAACGAACGAACGAACGAACGAACGAACGAACGAACGAACGAACGAACGAACGAACGAACGAACGAACGAATGCTATTTAAAGTACACTGTGATGCATTGTATTTATATAGAGATTTACACACGCACGCATGAGCGCGCGCGCACACACGCACGCACGCACGCACAAATCCTAGTATTTATGCTATACTGATTAACGCCAACGCTTTAATACTAAAGTTAGACCCTTTAATCCGAACACGTTGCCACTTTCAAATTGCTTGCAAATCATATCTGAGCCATGGTAGACCCATTCTAAATTTTCAAACAAGATACAGCCGGGAAAAGCAATTTATCAATCAAAAAGAAAGAAAGAAAAGAGAAAAAACAGGCAGAATAAAAACGAAAGCAATTAAATTATCCGAAAAATTCTCTGAAGGAAGAAGATTGCACATTTTTATATTGTTGCAGGATTTCCTAATCTTACTTTTCTCTCACTGCTACTCTAGCACAGTTTCAGGAGAACTCCAGATATAGGCAGAAAGCAGCGTACAGGACTTTCTCTCTCTCTCACACACACACACACACACACACATATACAGGGTGTCCGGAGTCAATCGCATCACCCGTCGTATGCTGATAGAGCAAGTTAAACCAAGTAAGAAAGTCCTCTACCGTTTTGCGATCTTCGCAATAATTAATGAGAAATAAATTAAACAAGATCGGCCAATACGCGCGAGTTCAAGCGCGCGGCGAGAAGAGACAGCCCACGCGGGGGTCCAACGTTATGCATTGCTCGTATTTATCCATTGTCCTTTGTAGAGTGCTCCTCCCCGCTTTGTCGTGTGCGTAGCAACCGCGTAAACATTAGGCTTTTATTTTCGCCGCGCGACAAGAATCACGTAAACAGTAGGAGGTTTCTTCTCGCCGCGCGCTTTTACTCGCACGGATTAGCCGTTCTTTTTTATTTAATTTCTTATTAATTATTGCAAAAATCGCAAAACGGTACAGGAATCGCAAAACGGTACAGGACTTTCCTACTCAGTTTAACTGCCTCTACCTGCACACGACGGGTGATGCGGTTGACTCCGGACACCCTGTATATATAATCTATATACGAACAATTATATATATATATATATATATATATATAAAATCTATATACGAACTATTATATATATATATATATATATATATATATATATATATATATAATTATATACGAGCAATTCACTGTTTTTTCTTCCTGTAGAGCGACGTTGCGTCTCGTGGCTCGGATATGATACTTTTTCTATGTCAAGTTACAGGGTTATCCAAATATGACGTAGGAGAATGTATGGGTGCAAGGCGCAAAATTTTGTTACCGTTTTATTTTTAATATATTTTTACATTGCGATCAACTTTCTCTCTTGTTAACACGTTGCATTATTATAATGCACAATATATTCACAGTTTTATTATATGATGTTATACCCAGTGCTGTTATATTTTTTCTTTCGTGCCATGATATGATCTATACGTCGCGTAGTTAGTCGTCTCTTTAGAGGAAAACAAATGAGAAGAATCTTTTTCAAAATACCTTTATATTATCTTGTATCTTATTTTGACAATTATTTCGCTTTTTTATTTTTAACGTACTGCCGATGTTGTATTCGACGATTGTGTCCGTTTTTTTAGAAAGTAGATTAATTTCTTTCAAATACGTTTTTGACAATATATAGTTTTATATTGCTTAAAACTAGCACGTTGTGGCTTCACCACATTCTATGTGTACTCTTTTTTTCTCACGATTATTTTCTGTTAAATCGTTAAATCTATATCTTTTTTACTTTACAGTATATCCGTATAATATCGATTTGTTTTCTAGTCAAAAATAGAGATCTTT